>JANAVB010004600.1:15960174-16232052 GCA_029216955.1 Iris pallida
GCATCAGCCCAATGTTTTTGCCTGTCCTGAGCTACTCTGAGCCTGTCTCTGATCATCCCGACTTTCTCTGCTGCATCCGTGATCATCTCTGGCCCAAGCATAACTCTGTCTCCGATATCATCCCAAAAGAGCTGTGTGCGGCATCGTCGTCCATAAAGTGCCTCGAAAGGAGACATACCGATACTGGCTTGGTAGCTGTTGTTGTATGAAAACTCTACCAAGTACAGATGGCTCTCCCATGATCCTCCAAAGTCCAGCACGCAGGTCCTCAGCATATCCTCCAGTGTCTGTATCGTCCTCTTGGACTGTCCATCTATCTGCGGGTGGTATGCCGTACTAAACTTGAGCCTACTGCCCAACTCCTCCTGCAAGCTCCTCCAGTAGTGGGATGTAAATCTGCTGTCTCTGTCCGACACGATGCTCATCGGCACTCCGTGTAGACGAACTATCTGCTGCATGTATAGCTCCGCCAACTTCTCGGTGGAAAGCCCCACCTTGAAGGGTATGAAGTGCGCACACTTCGTCAGCCTGTCCATGATGACCCAAATGTCATCCTTCCCTCCTTGGGAATGAGGAAGCCCTGAAACGAAGTCCATCGTAATATGTTCCCACTTCTACTCGGGAATGGGTAACGGCTGCAACAACCCAGCTGGCCTCTGGCACTCCGCCTTGACCTGCTGGCAAACTAGGCATCTCGAGATAAAATGTGATACATCCCTCTTCATCCCGTGCCACCAAAGATGTTCCCGCAAGTCACGGTACATCTTGTTAGCACCAGGGTGAATAGAATATCTCGATCGGTGCACCTCCTGCAAGACTGCCTCTACTAGCTCTCCCTTCGGTACGCACAATCGGCTGCCATGCCTCAAGGATCCATTCTCTGCTATAGTGAAGTCATCCAGCAATCCAGCTAAAGCCTGGGCTCGAAGTCTGTGAAGGCTCTCATCTGTAGACTGTGCCTCCCTGATCTGCTCCATCAAACCTGACTGAATATCAAGCGCCATCATCTGTATCACTGATCCTGACCGAACTAGCTCGATGTCGAGCTTCTCCAGATCCTTTCGCAAATGTCGATCAATCATCAGGTACCATGCCATCGAATGCCTGCTCAGCGCATCTGCCACCACATTTGCCTTCCCAGGGTGATACTGTAAATCGATGTCGAACTCTTTCATCAACTCCAACCATCATCTTTGCCTCATGTTCAGCTCTTTCTGTGTGAACACATACTTCAAGCTTTTATGGTCAGTAAAGATCTCCACACGCTCTCCGTATAAGTAATATTTTCATAACTTGAGTGCAAAGATCACCACAGCTAACTCGAGGTCATGGGTAGGATAATTCCGCTCATGAGTCCGCAATTACCTAGATGCATAAGCAATCACTTTCCCATGCTGCTGTAGGACACATCCTAGCCCCTTCCCAGAAGTATCGCTGTATATGGTGAAACCTTCAGAACCTGAAGGTAATGTCAGAACTGGAGCAGTCGTCAGCCTCCTCTTCAGCTCCTCAAATGCTGCCTGGCAGTCCTCTGACCAGATGTACTCTGCGTCCTTCCGCGTCAGCTTCGTCATGGGTTCAGCTATCCTAGCAAAGTCCTGGACGAACTTTCTATAATAGCCTGCTAAACCCAGAAAGCTCCTGATCTCTGAAACTGACGTCGGAGCCTTCCATGTCTCAACTGCAGCAATCTTCCTGGGATCCACCGAGATTCTATCTCCAGTGACTACATATTCGAGAAACTCCACTCGGTCTAAAAAGAACTCGCACTTCGGCAATTTGGCAAACAATCTCTCCTGCCTCAGAATCCCCAAAACTATCCGCAAGTGCTCTGCATGCTCCTCTGGCGTCTTCGAGTATATCAGGATGTTGTCGATAAACACTACGATGAACTTATCCAGATACTGGTGAAATGTCTTATTCATCAAATTCATAAAGACAGCTGGCGCATTTGTGAGACCAAATGGCATCACCAGAAACTCGTATTGCCCGTACTTCGTGTTGAACGTCGTCTTCTGGATGTCTGCTGCCCTAACCTTCACCTGGTGGTACCTGGATCTCAAGTCTATCCTGTAAAATACCTTTGCCCCGCTCAACTGGTCGAACAAATCATCTATCCTGGGTAGAGGATATTTGTTCTTGATGGTGATGGCATTCAAAGCCCGGTAGTCAATACACAACCGGACTGTACCATCCTTCTTAGGCACAAAGAGCACTGGTGCTCCCCATGGAGAAGTATTGGATCGAATGAAACCCTTTTTCAACAGGTCATCAATCTGCTCTTTTATCTCTACGGCCTCCTTGGGATTCACTCTATAGCAAGCCCGGGATACTGGTGATGAACTCGACACTAAATCTATGGTGAACTCCACATCTCTGTCAGGCGGAAGCCCTGGAAGATCCTCTGGGAATACATCTATAAACTCCCTAATGATAGGGTGTGGCGGTGCTACGTCCCCAACTGTCGCACAACAGTTCGGCTCTAGGCTGATCTCCGGCCCTGTCCTCCTGACACTGAATGGTGCTGTGCCTGGGGGACTGAACAAAATACTACCCTCATGACAATCTATAGATGCATGGGCATAGCTAAGCCAGTCCATCCCTAATATGATATCATAACCGGGAAGTGGCATCATAAAGAATCGTCCCCTGAACTCTCTCCCGGCTATAAAAATAGAACATCTATAGATAGCTCTAATAGGCACTGGTCCTCCTCCCGTCATCACTCTACTAATCTCCGCAGTAGGTGTAGCTACTAGATGGTGTTTATGCATAAACTCTAATAATAGGAAGCTATGAGATGCAGCAGAATCAAACAAGTATACAGCTAGAAAAGTATGTAAATAAACATGACCTGTGATGACGTCAGCTAAGTAATCTGGCTCTGAAACATGCTTCGGCTCCGGCTCAAGAGCTAGACTATAAACCTTTCCCTGAGGTCCCTTCTGCTGCTGCAGATGCTGCCCAAACCTCTGCTGCTGAGTCGGAAGCGGCCCTCTAGTCTTCGCTACTGGGCACTCTCGAACCTGATGGGTGGGAGACCCACAAGCCAAACACTGACCCAACCTCTTCCTACAGACGAGAGAGTCATGGCCTGGCCTCTTGCAGTATACACAAAAAGCTCCCTTCGACTGCTGCTGCTGATGTCGGGGTCCCGAGGCTCTAACTGGCGGGATCTGATGATGTGGTATAGGGGGACGGTATGTCTGCTGGTGCGGCGTTGGTGCTCTCTGCTGGAAAGCCTGACGCTTGGACGGTCCCTCATGATGTACAGAAGCCGGCCTCTTGCTAGACAGAAGATGCTCCTCAATGCTCCGGGCCAACTCTAGGCTCTGGTAGTAGTCAGTCGTACCGTTCGCCACTATAAGAATGCCAATGTCTGGAACTAGACCATAGCAAAACCTACGGGTCATCTCCTATGGATCTGCAACCAGACTAGGAGCGAAACGGCTCAGGCGACTAAACTCTGCCGCATACTCATCAACAGAACGGTTCCCCTGCTGGATGTTCTGGAATCGTAGTCCCATGGCTACTCTAGCAGTGGTCGAGAAGAATTTCTTCTTGAACTGGGTCTTGAACTGATCCCAAGTGGCTCTCCCTCTCGCAAACAACGGCTCATTCCGGAACCAGACTCCTGCCAAGTCTATCAGCAGAAATCCTGCTGCCTCGACCTGGAGGTCACCCGGCATCCTAACTCCAAGGAACTTCCTCTCTACCGAATCTAGCCAGTCATCTGCTACTACTATACCCTCAGTCCCTGAGAACTCCTTGGGATTCAGACCCATGAAGTCCTTGATCGTCCCCGCTCTCTGTCGTGGCTCTACAGGTGGTGGGACCATGGGACGTTCCTCAGAACGCTCCATGCTCTGGCGAAGTAGGGCAGTCTGCTCCTGATGGGTTGTTAGGAACTCCTGGATCATAGTGAGCAGCTGGTTCCCGTCGAGTGTGACGTAATCCTGGGTAGGTATGATGATAGGGGGTGGTAAAAGTATCGGGGCCTGCTGGGACTGTGATGTGGAAGGTGGTGGAGGCATCTGGGTCTGTGGATCTGTGGAGTGGGGGAATATGGTAGGTGGAGGTGTATCAGTCAACTGGTCGGCTGACTGGATAGGGAGTGTGCCATTCTCAGGTGTGACGTACTGGGATGAACGAGTAAGCACCATCTAATTACAATAGAAGGACTTATAAGGACTTGTTTAAAGTAAGCAATCATAGACAAAAAAATCTAATTATAATAGCAAACATGTGATATTTTTCTATGTTGCAATCCTAGCATTCCTCTAGGTGTTCTAAGCGTTATTTCGAATGTTGTCTAATTACCTAAAGTTCCTAATTGCAGGCATGCTTGGTACAATAACGTAACCAAACAATTTAGTCAGGACCTGCATGGGCCACCACTAAAAATATGTCACGACCCGCTACCCAAATTATTGGGCCAGGCCGAGTCATGCCCAGCCTACGTTTGATATAAAACGTAGTAAGCTGTTCTAAAGATAACAGGATAAGACTAAATGTGCTAACAGTTCTATAAGTGAATAGAAGTCATAAATGCTCCAAACACAAAAGTCGTCTCATATATGGAAATAAGTCCAAAGTACAAGTGATCTGAAATGTAAAACTGGATACATGTCCAGTTACAAAACACGTAGTCTAATACATGACTACACTCAGAAGTCTAAAGTAAGAAGATAACTAGGCGAGGTTTCCTGCAGGAACATTCTCGTAAAGCAAAGCCGGGTCCTCGGCAGTATCTCCATAATATGTGTCGCAGAGTAACTCCTTCTCAGTAAGGACACCTACAACGTTATCCTGTCAGGACGGGAGCAAGTACTGAATCTAGCAAACTAAATATACGAAACATGAACAGGAATGTAATAAACTGGCATCATGGCATATCATGGGTTAATTAGTTATTTTTAGAAATAACAACATGTAGTTTAAAAGTTTAAAAGCGTAACATGTACGTGAATCGGTCAATAGGTGTATAGGATGTATAGCGGTACATATCAAGTTTTTTAGTATGTACATACGTGCACAAACGGCATCGGTGTATATCCATACACAAACGCGATATCAGAACATACGGCAAGGTCACATATAGAATGTCACCGAGCGCGGTAAATACATACGGAGAAGGGGGTCATGTTCACGTACAATACTAACAGTTTTCCCTTAACCCGTTATTTAAATATGTGAGAGATATAAGATATTGTCTAAACATGGTAGAGACTGAAAGTAATACAACATGTAAAGTTCTAACTTGCTATCCCAAGGATCAGCATTTAACATGGTTGGTGAATCACAGTTTTATGGTTTATAGCAGTATGCATAGTTTGTAGAAAGTACTTCCTCTAGCAAAGCAAGGCAAGGCAAGCTGCGATAAAAGTGCTATAGATGTCTGGTAACTCGTCACTGTAGAAATAAATGCATAAACTTAGTTTTTACACTAAGCTAAAACACTAAGACACTAATTGGTGCAACACGACTTGTGACTGGGCACCTAGCCAAAATGATAACTTTAGCATAGGAGACCAATGTGGGGTGACACACTACTTTAACTAACTTTCCAGGGTCTTTACACTAGCGAGGGTTGAGGTTCAACATGGCTAAAACTCTAAGTAACACAAAAAGTTACAAGTCGTAATTAATCAATAAATAAATCAAATGATCATTGTGTTTTAACAATTTTTGAGATAGACAAAAAGCTTATTTTTACTCAAAGTAAAGTACCAAAATGATCTTTGCTAATTATAGAAATTTATTATAATTTTCCTGGAATTTATTGACCAGTACAAGTATTTTATAAAAATCAGTTTTCCTAAGTATACAGAAAATGAGTTTTGGTTTCATATGCCAAATTAGTGGCAAAACAATAAATTAAATACTATAAAAATATATATACATATATAAAAAACTGCCAATATACAGTATATACATATATATATATATATATATATATATATATATATATATATATATATATATATATATATATATATATATATATATATATATATATATATATATAAATAGTAGAAAACAGAAAAAGAAAAAGGAAACGAAAAAGAAATAAACGCAGTAAGGGGGGCTCGAACTCGAGCCAGAGAGCGCGCGGGGGGGGGGGGGAGGGGGGGTTTAAGTCGGGTCGGGCTGGCCAGGGGGTCAGCCCGCTGGTTGTGTTAGGGTTAGGCTTAGATTAGTTTTATTTAGGTTTTAAGCATTTAATAAATAAAAAAAATATATAGAAACAGTCCTGTGTCCTGACAGTTAGGGACACAGGAGTCTTCGTGTCCGGGTCGATTTCGACACGCACGACACGAGTTTGTTGTGTCCAGTTCTACAGTCGTGCTCGCCAGGACACGGCGAACCACATACGTGGACACGAGCTACTCATGACACGTTTTGACACTTGCTACTTACGTATCCGATGGTTGGGGGGGATTTGAACGTGCTGGCCGGCGGAGTAGGCGTCGGTGCGGTGGCGCTCCGGTGGCGCTGCGATCGTCTCGCCGCGGCGCATCGAATGGCGGTGGTGGCGACCGACGACGATGGTCGGTGAGGCGGCGCTAGGGTACGCCGGAGTTAGGGTTTAGGACCTAGGGTTTTTGCCGGAGAAGAAGCTCTACGGTGGTCGGGGGTGGTCGTGGTGGTGGCTTAGGGTTAGGGCTCGGTCTGGAGAAGAATGGGGGGTTTTATAGGCTGGTTGAGTCGGTCGGGGGCTGTGCGCTGGCCGAAAATGGCGGCTGGTCGTCGGGGCCAGGTGGCCGAGGTCGTGGGGGGGTGACGGCAGTTTAGCAATAGGGCCCCTAGAGTTTAGGTTATTACAACTAGGCCCCTAACAGAGTCGAAATGCAAATACAATTTGCATTCCACACTTGAAAACATTTAATTAATTACAAACTGATATTGTAACAATTCTAATAATTACAAAACCATATTAAAACAATTCTAATATTTACAAAATGATATTTAAACAATCTAATTAATTGCAAAAGTCAATTAAAACATTTCAAAAAATTATAAATTAATATTTTTGTATTTAAAACTCTTTTAAAACTCATTTAAAAATTCTAGAAAAATTCCTAAAAATCATAATAAATATTTTAAGGCTAAAAATAACATTAATAACTAATTAACACTAATTAAATAAATTTTTGAAAAATAGGGGCTTACAACATATTTATTTTTATATTTAATCCAAACTTCCAAACGATATTATTATAATTATATTAACAATATTAATAATAGTAACAATTATAACAAACCATGGAATCCAAAAATAGGTACGTATACAAATATGGGTTGTATCCTAAATATTCCAAAATACACCAGGATAAATAAGAAAATCATTTAAAATACTTTTAGATATCTTATGAATATCAAATACTTATATATATAATAACCGTAATAATATTAATAATAATTACTTACAAAATATGTGTAATAGAGTATTTAAGAAAATACGTACACACAAAATATATCGACACTAACATCTTGGTCACACTTCCTGCCTACACGGGCTTGAGCTTGGTTCGGGTCCAATCTGGTTGGTTTGGCACGATCGGGTCTTCTAAAAGTCAATAATCTAATTAATGGGTATTTAAATCATCTATAGGGTTACGCCGCAACTTGGCCTGGTTTACCTAGTTAGGACACTCCTATGGTTTTGCATTCCTCTACCATGGCTAAATACTAGTCAAAGCACGCTACTGCACTATCCGTGCTATGATTCCTAGCCGTCTTGTACTTCAAAACTCAATCATGGCTAAAATCATCTACCGTAATAATTAACTAAATAATCATTTATAAAAATCTAAAAATTATCGTTTAAATCAATTAAATAAATAAAAATAAAAAAATATTCTGGGAAGGGGAGCTACAAATCTACCCACCTTAAAAATAATTTCGTCCTTGAAATTCTAATTCATAACTATTCCTCAAAAATATCAAAGTCTACTATCACCTTGATCCCCTCAAATTTAATTTCTCCATAAATATTTCATATCCTCCTCCTTATCATTTTGTTACTACGAAGTCTCGAGAACTTCTACCCACCTTTGGTCATACTACTCCTAAAAATACGGTCACTAAAATCTTGTAACACCGAACTAGTTGCTAACATCACTATCCATAGATATTTATAGCCTATGGTATCTCTAATACCCTCAAATCTATCAAGCAACCAAAATCAAATCATCAAGCCATATTATACTATATCCTAAGAATTTCTGATAAATCCTAAACAGCACGAACATTCGTCACTCCGAAATAGGAAGGGACGAGAGTTAAGGATACAGAAAGCAAGGAAGTATAATCGAGAGCAATTATGGAGTTTTTAAGGACGTAGAGAATTTCTAGGAGAATTTTTAAAGCAGAGTGGATTGAGATTCCTAAGGGTTTAGTCAGATGCGCAGGCTCGTACCAGTACAGTTACGTAACCGGTACGATATGCTCTGACCTGCATGGGCCACCACAAAAACTTGTCACGACCCGCACCCGGTTTTCGGACGCGAGCTCGTGAGCAAGCCAGCTACGTATCGAGCGGACTCCAGCCCGACTCGAGTACGTATAAGCTGTCAAGGTCATGGTATCATGTCTAATCTAAACTATATCTCAATCCACAAGAATCATATAAAGCAAGAATGAACAAGTATGGGTCATGGTCTGCAGCCCATTAGCATATTGTTCGATTAGACTCCAAGAATAATATGAGTCTATACAACTAAGCTGATAAGCAGAATATATCATAAAAGCACGAGAAAGATAGTAAATCAATATCACTAACAAATACCTGAATCATGCAGATGAAGTCAACTACCACATGCTCAGCTAACTAACTCCGTGCAATCAGCTACCTGAACAGATCATCAGGTCCTCAGAAGACTAGCAAGATACATAAAACATGCCTACTAATATGACAGTAAATAACATGTATGGAGGATAAGAACGGTGCAAGAAAGATCTCTAAAATGTGGAAATGTAATACTAGACTTGGCTACCAATCAATCGATTAACCTCTATAGCTTGTAGTACAATGCAAGATACTCCCAATCTATAGTAGGTTTTGACTGTAATACGATGCAAGATAATCCCAGTCAAGATTAGTCAATTCTAGTATTGATCTCCTCTCATAAAGGATACAAAGTCAAGTAGATTCCTATAAATCGTAGTACAATGCAAGATACTCCCAATTTATAGTGTCGTAAGTCAAGTCAATCAATCAATCAATATATGCTATAGGTCGTAGTACAATGTAAGATACTCCCAATCTATGGCATGTCTCAAGTCAAGTCAATCAAGTGATATCAAGGTAGAAGAATCGGCTATAGGTCGTAGTACAATGTAAGATACTCCCAATCTATAGTATATCTCAACCGTAGTACAATGCAAGATACTTCCAGTCAAGATTAGTCAAGTCAAGAACAGATACAAAAACTGACAACTCAGTCGCAAAGCAAGGTAACATGATAAGACCAATAATCTAGTAATATCAAATACCCTATACATGCACGTAATCTAGAACAAGTAAGGCAATCAAGGACGAATCACCCGTTGAGTCGGACCGTGGGGCCCACAAAACAACAATTTTATCAAGTGTCTCAGAATCGGACCAAACTTGGCATACAGGACCAGAAAAACGATACGGTCCTGGTGGCACAAGTTTTGTCTCGATCTGACGAGCGTGCACAAAGTAATTAGAGTTTGTGTAAAGTGGTCGATACGGTGAATTTCGACGGATACGGATCAAATTCGTCACGCACACGCAACCAATTTGAATTCCGTCAAAGCCCACACGACCATGAAGTCGTTACGCACCTTTCGACGCTTTTGGTTCGCGACCACGTCGCCCGAATTGGCGGGACGCACGTCGTATCGGACAAATTTTTAGTTTTTAAAACAGGTTTTTGGGAAACTTTGGGATTCGATTTCTCGACACGTAGTCGATGATTTCCGAATCCATAAAAAGGATTATGAAGCCCTATATGTTATCTAAAAGTATCTTCAAATAGTTTTTCTAATATGGCATTAGATCGATCATAATTGATCTTCAAACATGGAGGTTTGGACTGCACTAGTGTTCTATTTTCTACAGGTTTTCGACCAACTTCGGGTCGATCTCATAGACTGGTCGTGCATCCTATACGAAATCTAATTACTGGGGTTTTGAGGCGGTCATGTTGGCTTTCCAAACTAATTTACGGTTCGCAAAAAGATGGAGTATCGAGATCGAGATCTTACCGGGAAGTCGGTGGTTGCAACTGCTACTGCTGCTGCGCTGCTATTGATTTAATTCCTCGCGCGGCCTCGGCCGCGTGCGACATTGGCGCCGGCGGCGGGTGGCCGTGCATACACCCCTGAGCGGGCGTACGAGGGAGGCGACGCGATTAGTTTAGGGTTTGATGGTTTTCCCGAGCGGTTTCGTGCGTTGGTTATATAGAGGAGGCTCGGGTTTGCTTATACGAAATCGGTTTAAACTGAGCTGAGCAGTTTGCTTTGGCTGGGTTAGGCCAAGCCAGGTTGGGCCGGGCTTTGGTGCATATGGGCTTGGTTGTATAATGGCTTTGTATATATATATTTTTGGTGCATATATATATACATCTCTATATACGCACACACATATACTTATATATATATTATATATATATATATATACATACACATATACGCTTTATATATATTTGTATATATTCACATATATAATGTATATTCATATATACATACACACACACACACACACACACACACACACACACACACACACACACATATATATATATATATATATATATTTTTATATATATATATATATATATATATATATATATATATATATATATATATATATATATATATATATATATATATATATATATATATTTTATATAATGTATATTCATATATACATACACACACACACACACACACACACATACATACATACATATATATATATATATATATATATATATATATATATATATATATATATATATATATATATATATATATATATATGTATGTGTGTGTGTGTGTGTGTGTATGTATATATGAATATATACATACACACACACACACACACACATATATATATACACACACACACACACACACACACACACACACACACACACACACACACATATATATATATATATATATATATATATATATATATATATATATATATATATATACACATACACACACCTACACACACACACACACATATATATATATATGTATGTGTGTGTGTGTGAAAAAAAAAATATATATATATATATATATATATATATATGTATGTGTGTGTGTGTGTGTGTGTGTATGTATATATGAATATATATACATACACACACACACACACACACATATATATATATACACACACACACACACACACACACACACACACACACACACACATATATATATATATATATATATATATATATATATATATATACACATACACACACACACACACACACACACACACACACACACACACATACACACACACACACACATATATATATATATATATATATATATATATATATATATATATATATATATATATATATATATATATATATATATTTTATAAATGTGTATATATATATATATATATATATATATATATATATATATATATATATATATATATATATATATATATATATATATATATATATATATATATATATATATATATACATTTATATTTATACATTTATATATTTAAAAAAAAATATATATATATATATATATATATATATATATATATATATATATATATATATATATATTTATATTTATACACATATATATATCTACATTTATATAAACGTACACCCATATATAATATATTTTTATATAAATACACATACACACATATATTATATATGTATATATACATACACATACACACATATATTTATTTTTATATTTAATCTAAACTTCCAAACGATATTATTATAATTATATTAACAATATTAATAATAGTAACAATTATAACAAACCATGGAATCCAAAAATAGGTACGTATACAAATATGGGTTGTAGCCTAAATATTCCAAAATACACCAGGATAAATAAGAAAATCATTTAAAATACTTTAGATATCTTATGAATATCAAATACTTATATATATAATAACCATAATAATATTAATAATAATTACTTACAAAATATGTGTAATAGAGTATTTAAGAAAATACGTACACACAAAATATATCGACACTAACATCTTGGTCACACTTCCTGCCTACACGGGCTTGAGCTTGGTTCGGGTCCACTCTGGTTGGTTTGGCACGATCGGGTCTTCTAAAAGTCAATAATCTAATTAATGGGTATTTAAATCATCTATAGGGTTAAGCCGCAACTTGGCCTGGTTTACCTAGTTAGGACACTCCTATGGTTTTGCATTCCCCTACCATGGCTAAACACTAGTCAAAGTACGCTACTGCACTATCCGTGCTATGATTCCTAGCCGTCTTGTACTTCAAAACTCAATCATGGCTAAAATCATCTATCGTAATAATTAACTAAATAATTATTTATAAAAATCTAAAAATTGCCATTTAAATCAATTAAATAAATAAAAATAAAAAATATATTTCGGGAAGGGGAGCTACAAAGGTGCCCTGGCCAAAGCGGACCGTATTTCAAACACTTCTTGAGTCAGTGTTTGCATGGAGGCAGAGAGGGTTTTGAGTCCTCCCTCCAAGGTATCCATGCGCTGGACGAGGTCTGCTAGCGGCGCATCTGGCTCGGCATCACCCCCAGTCATGTATACTGTCATGACACGGCTGGAAGTGGATGGATCGGTTGAGGCTTCACTCTCGGCTTCACTCTCCTGTAGGGGAGTTGCCTCTCCTGGAGCTTCGTCCTGGCCAGCTACGTTCTGGAGGACACCCTCATCTTCGGGAGAAGTATCCGCAAGGGCCTGATTACCACCAATTCTGTCTTGGAGGACTTCTTCATCTTCGGGGCACAGATTCATAGGGGCTAGACTACCCCCAGCTACGCCCAGGAGGCTGATTTCGTCCCCAGGATGAAGATCCACCCCAGCTATGCTCTGGAGGATATCTTTGTCTTCAGAAGGAGGATCAACAAGGGCTTGACTACCCCCAGCTTTCTCCAGGATCTTCTTTCTCCCCCGAGTGCCTTCAAACACTCCAGAGGACAGGACAATTGTCTTGGTTTTCCTCGGCTGGCTCTTGGATGAGGACGAGGAATTGCCAGTCGCCCTTCGGATTGACGAGGAGTTAGAGATTATGTTGCATGAAGCAACCTTTAATTCTTGCTCCTCTTCAATTGACACCTTCTTTCCGAGACGACGTCGGAGGGGTGTTGATGATTGCAGCCGCTGGAACACCGACTGCCTTGGTGGTAGGATTGCTGTTTTGTAACAACAGTTGATAGTGACTACAGCACAGGTGTGCCCTGTGAGGGGCACATTGTGCTTGTCAGTCGACTCTCCTGACCGGCATTTGTGAGTGATCATGTTACGCAGGTCGTTGGAGAAGAGTGATGCCTTTGCACCCCCGTCAGACGCATGGCAAGGCCAAGCGTCGGGGTAGTCAAGTGAATGCTGCGTCCCTTAATCCAACACCAAACAGGCGCTCAGATTAGTAGTAGGGGTACAGTACTTAAAGTGACTTGAACGAACCTCAGACGTACAACCAGTGGAGGCGCGGAAGTTCAAGACCACAGGATTTGCCTTGCTCGACTTGGTTGCGAATGCAGTAGGTGCGCCCAAGCGAGACAAGGACTTTGAAGGTCGGCTCGTTTCTGGCGCAGAAGCACCCGAGTCGACCTTATACAGCTTACCATCAGTAGCGCGCATGATTGTGAGCGCATGCTTCTGGTTTACTGCCGGCATATCACGTTTAAGGCGCATGGCCCGTGCTGCCTAGGACTTCTTCGCTGGGGTGCATAGTACTCAGAGTCCAAATTCACCTCGCCACTACAGCGAGTGAGTCTGTCAAAGATAGAGACCTTTTGCGGCGCATCAGAGGTGATGCACGGGGCATTGGCTGCACCGCTGCTCCGTCGACGCATCTTTCTCGCCTAAGAGGGAGATAGCTGGGGAATACGGTCAGCCGCATATTTTCCCGAGTGATGCGCTGCACCGGTGGGCGCATCTTGGCTGCTGAGGACGTCAGCAGGAAGGGTAAGCTGCATCGGCGCATCCCCTTTGGTGATGGTGCCACAGGCGTCGACCTTGCGCACCCAGACCTGGCGAGTCTTCTTTGGCTTCGGCAGCCGCATTGAAGGACTCGCACTGCCTTCAGAGATAAACTCCTCATACGCCTGTTGATTGAGGCGCACGACCAGCGTCTTATGGGAGGAGCCCACCTTCACGTCGTCGGATTGCGACACAGCTTTCTCGATGGAGGAGAAAGAGGTCCCCAGCAGAGTCGCCAGCTTGTTTGCCATTAAAATCTTTTGATTACAAATTTCAACTACAAACAGAACAGTATTACAATGTAGGACTTAGATGTAGTCCTAGGAGTACACTTTTGTTTATCTGGGTCCCTTGTGCCGATGGAGCGAGTGGTAATGCGTTGACTCCATTGACGATCTGACGATGGTTCTCGGTTCTCTGAAGGTCTGAGTTGCTCTGGGTGCTAGAGCTTGCGGAAAGGAAGAAGACGTTGAATGTCTGTATCTGCCTCTCTGTGTGGGTGCTCGTAGGTCTGTCTCTGTATATTCTTGTCTGTGTGTTCGTGTGTGAAGAAGGAAATAGTCCCTCTATTTATAGTTTTCAGGCTGGCTGCTCAGGTGCGCATATGTAGGATGCGCCTGTTTGTGGGGATGCCACGTGGTGATTGCTGATGGAGGTGCGTGGGCGATGCGCTTTGATTGAGGAGTTGAACCCTTCCTGTTGCCTTTGTGGGCTGCGGCCGAGCTGACACGTAGCAATGGAGAGGATCTTTCAGTTACTGAGATCTTGGGTGATTAGCACCCCTTCATAGGCTGAATCAAGTCAAAGGACACGTGTCGTAGGTCCATGGCTCGAAGATCTCGGATTTGGTGGAGAGTGATCTGATAGGATGCGCCTGGGATTGGGCGCATGAGGAGACTTTGGCTTGTAACCTTTAGAAGTCACGAACCAGTCTGAGCGCATGGCTTTTAAGGCGCATGCGAGACTTCAGTTGTGACTTTGACTTCTGTCTTTAGGGATCAGAAAAAAAGTCTGAGGTGCATGGCTTTTGAGGCGCATGCAGAGATTTAGGCGCATGGCTGCGAAGGCGCATGCGAGATGGTTGGGCGGCCACGTGGCTTGTAACCACCGGAGGAGAGTAATGATGATGCTGACGTTGGCGACGCTTCGTCTTCTGAAAAAGCTGTCAATTGTTCAGTCCCCGGGAGACGTGCTGCCAACTTTGTCAGACTTCAGCATTTAATATTCTTTGACAGGTGATGGGCTATTGAGTGGGTGCGTCGATCCGCGTTCTACTAGGCGCATGGGGCGCATCCTCGTGAGGCACTTGGTGCTGATGGGCTCATCAGTATGATGTGCGGTCTGGCCGACGCATCCGTTTGTGTGACACATCTTTATTGGCTCGACTGTTACGTTCTTCGAGTGCTTTAAATAGCCGTTTTTGACTCGGCTGAATTTGAAGCATCAGGTTCATCACCATTAATGCAAATTTATTGCACGGGATTCGGAGAGTCCGCCACTTGGCGTATGGGTTTGATTTGCCCGGCCTATAAATAGTGGCAAAGAGAGAGTTTGCTTCTTGTTCTCCCACGTCCTCCCGAAATGAACTTGTTTGCTCGAGCACATTCTGTTGACGAGATGCTCCCGAGGGTGAAGATGCGACGCACTGTCTTCATTGATGCACTTGAAGGTGACTGTTACATCCAAAAGTCGGAGTCGAGGGCTTCTGAGGCAGGAGGAAGGTGCCTGTTGTATCCAAAGATCGGAATGCTCAAGCCCCGTCTCCGTTATACTGGAAGAGCCGCAGATCGAAATTGCGGTGCCCCGGCTTTGGAGGCTCTTTCCTCTGTCAGAGGGGGTGTTGCCCATTCTGGTTGTGTTGAAAGCCTCCTTTTGCCGCGGATCGACTGCGGAGAGCTCTTCCTTCCGCTAGAGGGTTGATTGTCCACCCTCATTCTGCTCAATAAATGCTTCATTAGTCGAAGCATTTGATGGCGTATATGCTGATACTTCATGATGCGCCTGACTGAGACGCTGAAGGACGGCACATAACTGAGCAAGGACGCACATAACTGAGAGGGATGCACCTGGCTGAGAGGCTGAAGTGATACGCCAAACTGAGAGCGCATGGCGGTTGCTGCGCCTAGCTGTAGACTTAGGGTCTTTTCTTTGTAGAAATGCTCCTTTGTACAGCTCTTTTTTAGACATGTAATAGACTTTTATATGAAATAAAAACCTTCTTTTAATGTCTATGCTTTTGTTATTTGTTGTGCCGAGTACTTCATCCGAGCTTTCTGGCGCATGTAATGTTAGGCGCATAGAATTTTTGGTCTTGAAATTCCATGCTTCTACACCAAGTTCAAGGAAGCCGGCATTGCTCGAGTTGATTCACTCGGATGTGTGCGGTCCTATGAAGGTAAAATCTATTGGTGGTGCATCTTACTTTGTAACTTTTTATAGTGCCCCGTCCCGCAAAATCAATCGGAGAAATCGAAACACCGACGGCGTTCGGACTTAGCCTTGCAACGGCTGCTCGAAGGCTAGCTCAGTCGAGGCGACTCCTCGCTCAGGTGGGGTAGTTTCAGTGAACTTGCCTCATCTTAGCCTTCACATAATAAATCGTATGTTTTTAACTCGCACAAGTAGGCTTGATAATAAAAGAGACAAATCCACATAGCTAAAGGGAATAATCCCGACAGATCGAATTGAGTTAGAATATGGAAAGGTCCAACGGTCGGCTTAGAGTTGGTGCACGGCGTGCTTTGAAAATGACACTCGGTCCTTCGTCCCGTGGCTTGGGAGAAGGAAAAGTTGGTATTAGCCACAAGCTAAGAGTTAGCCAAATTCATAGGCGTCGCCCATATAAATGCTTCATAAAGCATGCACGGTCTCTTCGCCCAAGGCGTGGCATAGCCTCTGCTCGCCGACGGGTTAAGTAGTATTGCACGACTTGTGGCATAAGTCTAGGCACCTCAAATAACTTGGTTGTTCAAGTCGAACGCGTGCACGGCACGTTCCTACGACGCAAGGCTTGGCATAGCCTTTGTTCGTCCCTCGGATTAAGTTGTAGGCTTGAGTAAGTTAGGCAAAGTTATGCCGGTCGACCTAAGTCATTCCAAGTGCTATCCCGCTCAATCTGCGATTGTCAAGTTAAATAGTCCCACGATCCCAAGGCCCGTCATATGAGGTATGACTTGGGCGATAGCGTTGCGTAGAACACGAGTCGGTTTAAGGCACGAGCTACGGTTGGTTCAGTGAAAAGTTAGCCACGGTCTGTTGATACTTAAGGAAACACGTTATGTTCAAGTTAAGTTGGATGGCTATAACGTTTTGTGATAACTATATGTTCCGCATATAGTTATCAACTATATACATAAAGTCATCCACAAGATGTATATCAACTATTTAATATATAAAGCAAACCACGACTATCTACAGCTTCCAACATATGTAACTAAAAAAAATAATAATAATAATAAATAAATAAATGAATAAATCAATATAAAAGTATATATATGCAACGTACTAAGGTTGAAACAGTGAAGAGATTGAGTCAATAGAGATTGATATGGTCCTAAATAGTTCTAGGAAAGAATCAAGTATAGGGATCGGGTCGTGACAAAACACGTTATGTTCAAGTTAAGTTGGAAGGCTATGCAGTAGCCGTTCCCTGAATTCAAAGAATGTTAAGCCTAAGCGATGGTTAGTCGCCGAGAGAAAATATATCGGGACTGTAGTTCAGTCGTCGAGGCAACCGTAGCCGAATGCCAGGCTATGTCTACGATGGCTAGTTAATGCCAGTGACCATTCATATAGATGTGTCGGCACGGGCGGCAATCCGCGTGTGTGCCTTTGGACTGAGTAGAGTTGAATGTGTATAAAGTTAGAAGACACAATATCTGGGCCTAAGATTTGGCTACAACGAAGGCAGCGTGCTTCGGCACGAGATGTGGCGTCGAGTGTTAAGTCGTTGGCATAGAGTTGCATGAGTTAGGCTTGAGCTGTTGCGAGTTAAGTCGAGAAGGGCCGTAGGACAAGTTGGGTGAAGTTACGTTGAGTTGCTGGGCACGACCTCAAAATGTGAGGCACGGCCATGTTGTCAAAACTAAAGTATATGCAAGACTAAGCGAGGAGGCACTGCCTCAGAGATATTGAAGCACGAATCGAGTTCATGGCACGACCGAGTCGTTACTGTCATGCCCCGACCCGGGAAATCGCTCGTCCTCGCTAGATTTTACCCGAATCATCATCCTCGCTGGGGCGTGATACCGCACGAGCCTGGAGTTGCGCTCGTGCAAGGCAAGATAACAGGTTCACGTAGAACTATCTCAATTTGATAACATAAGCAGCGGAAGGAAACCAAAGTATAACATAAGAATCTCTTTTATTGATATTGAACTGAAGGTTACGAAGGCTCTGAATAGCCCAACATACGTGCCAATTGGCTACAATGCTCATGATCTCTCTAGCTCACAAAGGATTACATTGTTCCATATATTATGCCTCTTTATAGCCACCAAGTAGTCTTCGGCCGAACATCTCCATGTCTCAAGTCCGAACGCATATGTGGTAGCTTCTCTTGAACGCAAAGGACTCCATGCCTCGGCACGTCCAAGCCAAGCCCCGCCCCGAGCCGAACATACCTGAACCTGCACATAAACTAGTGGGGGATTAGTGCTTTCGTCCTCGCTTCGCACTGATCAAGACCCGCTCGTACCCAAACCAAACACTAAATCATTTAGTGAAACATGCAACTTAATTTGTGATCTTTCTACTTAGCCTTAGGATCAGTTTCATGGCAATATTCGACATAGCAACTTAGCATAATTGTGTCCCATCTCGTGTTTCTGCAGCAGATACAGTTAGCCATAATATGAACATAACATAGTGTTTCGTGCTCATCTCCATTCCCTTTGCCTAGCCTGCCATAGTTAGAATACATAAGCGATCATACGATTCGCACAACATACCAATCATAAACGTAAACATATGCATAATGGGTGGCAGGCCCTGTGCCTGCACCCAGCTCCCATCTCAGCCCACCGGCCCTATCTATATGAAGGTCACGGTGTTTCGTACCGTAATGGACTTGGCATCTCATATGTGTAAGCCTACAATCGCTTCGATACAGGTTGCTAGTCCAGTATCCGAAGGATCCCAAACTTACGGATATTATAGCTTATCACAGCACTGGACGGTCGCAATCCGTCCGAATGTTGTGCACCATAAATACCACACATAATTCTCTCCTAGGTCGAACGGTCCTGGCGCCCCGGCGTAACCGTTCGAGGGAAGCCGTACCCGTGCATGGGCCATCCGAGTCTAATGACCATGTAATATGTTCCATATCATACAATCCATAGCATACCAACCGATCTCGTATTCCATAAACATAGTCTCGTACATAAACGGTTCCCCGTGCCATAAACGGTTTCCCGTGCCATAAACATAATCCACCATTCATATGGGGAGCTCCGTCGGTGTTATGCCCCAACACATCCATATTGATGCACGACGCCCAACGGCTTAGTCATCTCATACTCGTATTCACGCGTCCCGTACATAATGTTATTCGCATAGCCTACCTCCGTATTTACTTAGTCATTTCGTAGCTTAAGTACACAAAGGCACGCTCAACACCATAATCAATGTTCTACGCCTAGAGTTCAATGTTCTCGGAGCCGTGCACATGATGCACATCTCGATATTGTCTTTTAGTGTTCTACCATCATGCCCTACCACGACCCGTGCACTTGATGCACGTCGCTTCAATTGTTCGATTGTTCAATGTTCTACCTTAGTGTTCCACGTATATTCAGACACTTACTCGCCGAGCCACGCTCGCTAACTCGATAACATATTATGCATACCATAACATATTTTATTAGACGTGAAGGAATAGGGAGAGAGAGTCAAGAACCCGCCCACCTTAAGCCGATACGCCTTGCCGCCTCGCCGATTGAAGCGGCTCGCTTCCATAACTCGATCACATAGCTAACTCTCGGACTTAGCCATTCCTTTGAACTACTCGATTAATTTGGCTATCGTGCCCATACCACGTTTTGTAATCCAGCATAAAGGCATAGCCTGCACACCAGATCAACTAAAATCAGCACTCGCTCAAGCGGGACTTATCATTTGCATCGATTCAATTCATAGATTCCAACCGACTCAAAGCTTACCTTTGGCCAACGTATCACTTGCATCGATTCGCATCGATACCTTATCGGGTCAACACAACTCTTCGAGTCAATGACTCATCATAATGTACCGATGCGGAGCGGGGCATTACATAATATACTACTCAAAATCAGGTTCGTCTTCGAACCGAAACCAACACTTAATCCAAGTGCCTCGCATAGATCGCTTTACGATCTCGTGCTACTATCGTTGAATCTTACAACTTAGTTTGGATCATACACATATTTTAGGCGTCCCACCAATATATGCATTTCAGCCAAGCTCAGTTGTAGGATATCGGGACAACTAACAAGCTCAACTTAAATCCTCAAGCATCCATCGGTCCGTACTCGACTTAGTCATATCTTAGCGCCTATTCCCAAAATGCTCTTCGTATGCATCATCCCATAACATGCGATCATCTTCCAACATCTTGCACATAACTTAATTCAACCATAACTTCGATCTCGTACGTTTCTCTCCGGCCACCTAACACTCGCATTGCATTGAGTCATTGCGCATCCGATCACAACAATTCTCTGCAACGCCTGTTCGCCCAACCGTTTGCCTATCTCTCACATAACTCAAGTCTTTCATCCAATCATTCATAACACTTGGCCTCAATGACATGGACTATGTCCACATGTCTCCATTTTCTTTGCCTACCATCCGTACTAAGTCTCGCACACAACTATTTCAACACGATCCACATTTTCGAACTACCCGCGTATCGAGTCTGGGGCTACCCCCGCTAGGCAACTTATCCAGACATCGTGCTTAATCTCTCCCGACACAAGAGGTCAACTTGAGTCTACGATACTCAAAGACAACAATCTTTTCGACCCAATGTCTCTTACGATACGCCTATCTTCGATACTCGATCGAGTACAAATCCTTTACTCAATTCTCGAATCAATCCGACTAATTCGTTTCGTAACATAAATCGTGCGCTCCACACACATAGCCTAACCGTTACTCAATCGGTCTACGACACAACTCTTAAGGTTATTCTATTATCAGTTGCTCTCGCACATTGTAAAATTCTTGCAATCGCCTTACCGCGTCACTACGCTAAGTACGTTCCTCAACATCTCTTCGATCCAGCATAACTTTTCTTGACCATATCGATTCTAATACTCGCAAACTTTCGAGACACGATACTCACTCGTTTAGACTTATCCTTAACATGCACTACCTCATTCCTTATCCTTCTTGTGCGACTTCTTTAGGGTCATCCTATGGGACTTCAACATTCACTTGATTTGGCGGTCAAGTCTTCTAGGGTCATCTGCCCTGAAACTACGCTCGATAATTGAAGATCATCAACGAGGGACAGTTACCACGAACCATGCTATATCCTATCGCGGAGCCAAATCAATTCCCGACACTTCCTATGGAACTTTACCCAATTCGACATATCAATCCATAATTTATCCATCCCCGCGCAACTGATGTGCCGTTAACTACTCAAATCACTTATGCACTACCGTTGACAATATCGCACAATCCTCAATTTCACCTTCGCATCAAACCACAAGTCCATATCAAATTTGCCACGCCTCGCAAGTTTCGATCATCCCCGCTGGATGAATCACCATACCAGCGCTCACGCGGAATGATCGTCCAAGTTTTATGTGACGCATGTACGAGGCTGGTGTTGCGCTCGTACAAGACAAGAATGTCAACATAGTGGTTATCCACGAAGCAATCCATACACTTTCATTTTCCTCCGAGCAACATCCATTCACTCTCAAATTCTCCGAAACACTCATACCGTTATCATCCAAATTTCCATAACTTAACTTGTATCCTATTCATCCAACAACAATGCTCAACATAATTTCCGTTCATTCGATCAGATTATCCCCGAGTTATTGTATATCGTCTTTCATACGCCTCAATACCATCGTCGATATGCATAACTTGAACATCTTCCTTTCTCATAAGCTTAAATTCGTTGCAGTCACTGTCGTTATCCGAACTCGAATACGAATCAAGTCTTGCACACATTAAGATTCATTCCGTTATAACTCACCATAATTGTGGCACAATTTCCAATTCATATATTCATTCTCATATTCCTAACTCGTACTTCCAATCGTGCTACCGACTTATCGCACTAACTTAAATTCGTTCGAACAATTCTTTCGTACTTACTCAACACGTCCCGAATGGTTTTCGTACTGACTTAACTCAACTCGACCGAGTCGACTATTTCCTCGACGCAATATTCATTCGCATATGTCCAGCCTATCGTTCAACTTATACTTAACAAATCCTCGTTCGACGTATCATCCATAGGCACGACTTCACGCATAATCGCTCAACTTAATTCATCAAGACATACTTGCATCGACTTCTCTCAAGTCATTCCCACTCAAGTCTCGGTACTACTTCGTCCGTTGCGGACAAACATATCGTAACAACATAATCGTTTCGACGAAACCTATCGCAAGTCACCAAGCGGCTTAACATAGCTATCGTTAAGTGGTATCCCATATACCACTCAGGATCGAGTCTATTTTATCGATACAATACTTTGCTACACTTGCTCGCATAATTGGTATTGCATATACCACTCGAAATCGAATCATTACTCGACATTACATTCCGCATAGGTCCGACATCTTCCAATCGTCTATCCCGTATGGCGATCTTTCCGATCCCAGCTCTAGCGTTTGCTTACTCGAGTTGGTACGACAACTGGGCCAACATGCACCATCGTTCACTTATGTTGACACACTTTCAATCTAACCGTACCAGGGCGATCATCTCGATCACATCCGCAACATTCGCTTATTCAAAGCTCAACACGACATTCGGCCAACATACACGTTCGCCTACTCAACTCGACTCATTCAAATCACATCTACGATCTTCCAATCTCGCTCGTTGCAACTCGTACAACAATTTACTCTCGATACTTAAGGTCATTTCTCAATCTCGTGCAACATATCGCTATCCATCCGCATAGCCATACAACACGTATCATACCATACCGACTCGTTGCGCTGATGCAACGAACGATTCACGACTTGCTGCACTCCGTACAACCAACAACACCTAACCATTCGCGTAGCCACATAATACGCATCGTCTCACATATCGATCGTTGTACTTCGTGCAACCAACAACACATATCTCCTCGTACTTCGTGCGACCAACAACACATAACTCCTCGCACTTTGTGCGACCAACAACACATAACTTCTCGCACTTCGTGCGACCAATAACACATAACTCCTCGTACTTCGTGCGACCAACAACACATAACTCCTCGTACTTCGTGCGACCGACAACACATATATCATTGCACTTCATGCAACCAACATCACCATATTCGTTACACTTCGTGCAATCAACGACTCATAACTTTCTTACAATTCGGGAAACCATAATCTCGTAATCCGTTGCACTTCGTGCAACCAATACTCCATAACTCGTTGCACAGCGTGCAACCAACGTTCTCCGATGGCACCCGGAGATAGCGTGATAATCACGACATACTTGTGACAGACGTACGCACTTAATATAGGCTTATTGTATGGAACATCCAATGTAGCGTCGAGCAGATCCATGAGCCATGCGGTTACGGAAACAACTTAGAGTCAACTGAATTCGATAGCGAAACAACTGAGGGTCAAAGAGATTCACGCACGGTCCAAAGGATGGAACCTGGCTCTGATACCAACTTGTCACGCCCCGACCCGGGAAATCGCTCGTCATCGCTAGATTTTACCCGAATCATCATCCTCGCTGGGGTGTGATGTCGCACGAGCCTGGAGTTGCGCTCGTGCAAGGCAAGATAACAGGTTCACGTAGAACTATCTTAATTTGATAACATAAGCAGCGGAAGAAAACCAAAGTATAACATAAGAATCTCTTTTATTGATATTGAACTGAAGGTTACGAAGGCTCTGAATATCCTAACATACGTGCCAATTGGCTACAACGCTCATGATCTCTCTAGCTCACAAAGGATTACATTGTTCCATACATTATGCCTCTTTATAGCCACCAAGTAGTCTTCGGCCGAACATCTCCATGTCTCAAGTCCGAACGCATATGCGGTAGCTTCTCTTGAACGCCAAGGACTCCATGCCTCGGCACGTCCAAGCCAAGCCCCGCCCCGAGTCGAACATACATGAACCTGCACATAAACTAGTGGGGGATTAGTGCTTTCGTCCTCGCTTCGCACTGATCAAGACCCGCTCACACCCAAACCAAACACTAAATCATTTAGTGAAACATGCAGCTTAATTTGTGATCTTTCTACTTAGCCTTAGGATCAGTTTTATGGCAATATTCGACATAGCAACTTAGCATAATTATGTCCCATCTCGTGTTCCTGCAGCAGATACAGTTAGCCATAATATGAACATAACATAGTGTTTCGTGCTCATCTCTATTCCTTTTGTCTAGCCTGCCATGGTTAGAATACATAAGCGATCATACGATTCGCACAACATACCAATCATAAACGTAAACATATGCATAATGGGTGGCAGGCCCTGCGCCTGCACCCAGCTCTCATCTCAGCCCACCGGCCCTATCTGTATGAAGGTCACGGTGTTTCGCACCGTAATGGACTTGGTATCTCATATGTGTAAGCCTACAATCACTTCGATACGGGTTGCTAGCCTAGTATCCGAAGGATCCCAAACTTACGGATATCATAGCTTATCACAGCACTGGACGGTCGCAATCCGTCCGAATGTTGTGCACCATAAATACCACACATAATTCCCTCCTAGGCCGAACGGACCCGACGCCCGGGCGTAACCGTTCGAGGGAAGCCGTACCCGTGCACGGGCCATCCGAGTCTATTGACCATGCAATATGTTCCATATCATACAATCCATAGCATACCAACCGATCTCGTATTCCATAAACATAGTCTCGCACATAAACGGTTTCCCGTGCCATAAACGATTTCCCGTGCCATAAACATAATCCACCATTCATATGGGGAGCTCCGTCGGCGTTATGCCCCAACACATCCATATTGATGCACGACGCCCAACGGCTTAGTCATCTCATACTCGTATTCATGCGTCTCGTACATAATGTTATTCGCATAGCCTACCTCCGTATTTACTTAGTCATTTTGTAGCTTAAGTGCACAAAGGCACGCTCAGCACCATAATCAATTTTCTACGCCTAGAGTTCAATATTCTCGGAGTCGTACACATGATGCACATCTCGATATTGTCTTTCAGTATTCTACCATCATGCCCTACCGTGACCCGTGCACTTGATGCACGTCGCTTCAATTGTTCGATTGTTCAATGTTCTACCTTAGTGTTCCACATATATTCAGACACTTACTCGCCGAGCCACGCTCGCTAACTCGATAACATATTATGCATACCATAACATATTTTATTAGACGTGAAGGAATAGGGAGAGAGAGTTAAGAACCCGCCCACCTTAAGCCGATACGCCTTGCCGCCTCGCCGATTGAAGCATCTCGCTTCCATAACTCGATCACATAGCTAACTCTCGGACTTAGCCATTCCTTTGAACTACTCGATTGATTTGGCCTATCGTGCCCATACCACGTTCCGTAATCCAGCATAAAGGCATAGCCTGCACACCAGATCAACTAAAATCAGCACTCGCTTAAGCGGGACTTATCATTTGCATCGATTCAATTCATAGATTCCAACCGACTCAAAGCTTACCTTTGGCCAACGTATCACTTGCATCGATTCGCATCGATATCTCATCGGGTCAACGCAACTCTTCGAGTCAACGACTCATCATAATGCACCGATGCGGAGCGGGGCATTACAGTTACGTCCCAGAGTTTGGCACGAAAGACAAGTATGAGTCGGTATGTTGACATTGCAAGCAAACGAGAAGGTCTTGAGGCAAGGATAAGGATGTTATCGGTGCGATAGCACGGTCACACGAAAATGGAGTCTATCATGTAGTTGCGTCCCTGATTATGGCCGTAAGGCAAATACGACTTGATAGGTTAACGTTGTTGGCACAAGAAGGGTCTAGAGGCAAGGTATGAGTTAACGTTGTTATTGCTAGCACGGAATGGTCCTCAGACACAAATATGCCAAGGCGTTTGTCATAAAACTAATCCAAAGACAAGACTAGAAAGACAATTGATACGAATGGACTACGTTGCACAAAGTAAATCAAACATGTTAGTTTTGTATGGGTGGGCGAGGAGCTCACTCCACCAGTACAGTTGAGTACTGACACCCACATAGTTTTTATGTGCAGGCGCAGGTAGAAGCTCGTGGTGCGGAGCTCGCTTGGATGCGTCGAGGCACGGAGTTCCTTGGCAATTTGAAGCGTGCGGCCGTGTGGATTCAAGACTTATACATGATATAATGTATGGACGTCGCCTTCCAAAGCATTCGCTGGCTCAAGACATGTATTGAGAGATGAGAGAGAGCTGAGTGACTTGTAATGTAAGCTTGAGTGAGCTTGAGAGACTTGTAATCTTGGCCTTGCGTCCCATTGTAACCTTTGTTTCAATATCAATAAAAGAGTATTTTGCAATGACTTGTATTTTGCTTCTAATTTCTGCTGCTATGATTCAATGTCTCTGCTCGGGACTTCTGTGCGACGACCCTATCGCAGCCGCTGAAATCGGCCATTTTGGAACCCGTCTTGTACGAGCGCAATCTAGGCTCGTGCGGCATCACGCCTTAGCGAGGACGATCGCTCCTATGGAAGCAGGGCGTGACACTTTTATTGATGACTGTTCCAGAGAGGTTTGGATCTATGCCTTAAATACCAAGGATCAGGTGCTGCCTACTTTCAAAGAGTTTCAGGCCTCTGTTGAAAGAGAGACGAGCAAGAAGTTATTGTGTGTTCGGTCCGACAACGGTGGCGAATACATTGGTCCCTTTGATGTGTATAACAGAGAACAAGGGATACAACACCAGAAGACTCCGCCCAAGACATCTCAGCTCAATGGTGTAGCGGAGCGCATCAACAGGACGCTGATGGAGAGGGTGCGGTGTTTGCTGTCAGAAGCAAACTTGTCGGACAGTTATTGGGATGAGACTCTTCTCACAGCTGCTTATGTTATTAATTTATCTTCTAGTGCTCCTTTGCAGGATGATATGCCTGACAAAGTATGGTACGACAAAGAGCCATCATACAATCACCTGTGAGTGTTTGGCTGTAAGGCCTTCGTGCGTATACCGAAGGACGAGAGGTCCAAACTTGAGCCGAAGACGAGGTGATGCGTCTTTGTCGGCTAAGGTCGGGATGAGTTTGGCTATAGACTCTATGACCCGGTGGGAAGAAAGCTCTACAGAAGCAGGAACGTGGTATTCGTCGAGGATCAGACCATAACCAACACTTAGGATTCCGAGACGCCTTCTGAGGCTGAAGAATTGTATGAGTTAGAGTCATTTCGCTTCGAGCAGTTTCCAGAGGACATCGCAGAGAATCCAGTTATGGGGGAGCCAGTACATGGAGTTGCTCCCAACCTTGATCATCAGCCTCCTGATGGTGGTCAGGAGGTCCCTCACGAGGATGAGCATGCCAGGAAGGCAGTTCCTGAAGAGGAGGAGGCTGTTGGTATACAGCCAGCACCAGTGGCTCCACTGAGACGGAGCGACAGAGAGCGTCGACCATCTACGAGATACTCACCAGGCCGGTGAGTATGTGCTATTGACTGACGGGGGAGAGCCCGAAAGTTTTGCAGAGGCTTTGGAAGACGAACACAGGCAGGAATGGACGGAGGCTATGCAGGAGGAGATGAGTTCCTTACACGCCAATTCCACTTATGAGCTGGTGCGGTTGCCAAAGGACAAGAAGGCTTTGAAGAATCGATGGATGTTTAGAGTGAAGCAGACGGATGTTGCTACTCGCCCTCGATATAAAGCGAGGCTGGTAGTTAAAGGCTACGGTCAGCGGAAAGGCATAGATTATGATGAGATCTTTTCGCCTGTCGTCAAGCATTCGTCTATTCGGGTGGTGCTAGTATTGGCAGCCAGTCTCAACTTGGAGGTCGAGTAGATGGACGTGAAGACGGCATTCCTCCACGGTGATCTTGAGGAGGAGTTATATATGGAGCAGCCAGAGGGATTCTATGAGAAGGGCAAGTCATATTTGGTCTGCCGGTTGAGAAAGAGCTTGTATGGTCTGAAGCAGGCTCCAAGACAGTGGTACAGAAAGTTCGAATCGTTTATGGGGGAGCATGGTTATGCATGGACGACGTCGGATCACTGTGTATTTGTGAGGTATTTTGCCAAGGATGATTTCATCATTTTATTGCTCTATGTTGATGATATGCTATTAGTGGGTCGGAATGCCACTAGGATAGCAGAGTTGAAGCGCCAACTGGGCGCGACCTTCTCTATGAAGGATTTGGGCACATCAAAGACTATTCTTGGGATGGAGATCAGCCGAGAGAGAGAGTCCAAGCTACTATATTTGTCCCAAAAGAAGTACATTCATCGGGTACTTCAGCATTTTGGTATGGACGGGTCGAAGAAAGTGAGTTGCCCCCTTGCAACCCACTTTAAGTTCACTGAGGAGTAGTGTCCATCTACCGAGGACGAAAAAGAAGATATAGAGCGGGTTCTATATGCTTCAGCTGTGGGGAGCCTTATGTATGCTATGGTGTGTACGAGGCCAGACATCACTCATGCAGTTGGTACTGTTAGCAGGTATCTTTCAAATCCTAGAAGGGTACATTGGAGTACGGTCAAGTGGATTCTACGATACCTTCAGGGCACTGCCGATTGGATACTTTCTTTTGGTGGTGACGAGCCGAAGCTGGTTGGGTATACCGACGCTGATATGGCTGGAGATGTAGACACGAGACGATCGACTTCGGGCTATGTGATGATGTTTGCCGGAGGAGCGGTATCGTGGCAGTCACGGTTGCAGAAGTGTGTTGCCTTGTCGACGACGGAGGCGGAATACATTGCGACAACGGAGGCTTACAAGGAGCTGTTGTGGATGAAGAAGCTGTTGCAGGAAATGGGGCTGAAGCAAGAGCAGTATACTTTGCTTTGCGACAGTCAGAGTGCTATTCACCTTGTGAAGAACCAGATATTTCATGATCGGTCCAAGCACATCGAGACCCGGTATCATTGGATACGGGATGTGGTTGAGAAGAAGGACGCGGCGCTTGAGAAGGTTCATACTGATGACAATAGAGCAGACATGCTCACGAAGGTTCTATCGAGGGGGATGTTTGAGTACTGCAGGCAGATCGTCGGGATGACGACCTCCTCCACCTAGTTGTGAAGGAGGAGATTTGTTGGAGTGGGTGGGGTTCCCAACCTATGTGGAGAAGACCCCGGAGTGCGACGAGCGTCGTCTGTGTGTCAGAGAAGCTCGGAGAGGTGACGAGGCCAGTCGGAGACAACGGAGACACTCGGGAGCTGCCAGAGGAGCTGCTGAAGAGTGGGGGGCAGAGTTCGGGCCGAACTCTGCCCCAGGGGAGAGTTCTGGCCGAACTCTGCCTCCCAGTTCTAGAACTGTTCTGTTGCCAGAATACAGAGTTCTGGCCGAACTCTGTGCCAGGACAGAGTTCTGGCCGAACTCTGTGTGTCGGGGCTGAAGCATTTTTCAGGGTAATTTAATCATTGTTGGATCGTATCTTACGGTCTAGGTTTTGCTGCGGATTAGAAGGTTTATACATGGTTATTCCTAACCCTAATCACAACATAACATTGAAGAACAAGAGAGAGAAAAGAGGCAAGAGTGCCATTACAACTTTGGGAGAGAAGAAGGAGGATTGAAGGCCATTTTCGAAGGAGGATCTAGGGGTGAGCATATAACAGTTGAAAACCGAAAACTGAACCGAACCGAACCGAAATATGACAAACGGTTCGGCTTTTCGGTTATCGGTTCGATTTTCGGTTTGAAAATTTAAAATTTTAAAATAACGGTTCGGTTTTCGGTTCTTGATCCGGATAACCGAACTGAACCGAACCGAAAACCGATTTAGATTTAATAATTTATCAAATTATTCTCAATCTACATATACTAATATTTTGTAACCCTTAGTCGAGTACACTCTCCTCTTATTCTCTGTCGGTACTTTTTTGAGCACTCTCTCTCTACCCTCAATCTATATATATACTGATATTTTTCACACTATGTAATATATAATTCATTAATACAATAATGCCATATTTTTAAAATAAATTATTATTTAAATAGGCATATTTTGCTAAAAAATTGAAGGTCCGGCACATTGGCCCATGAAACCGAACCGACCGAAAACCGAACCGAATTAATTCGGTTCGGTTTGTTCGGTTTTTATAAAAACGGTTCGGTTTTCGGTTTTGAGAAGTACGGTTTACGGTTATTTCGGTTTTTATATATACGGTTCGGTTTGAACCGAACCGAACCGTTGCTTACCCCTAGGAGGATCGTGTTCAGGTAATATCTACTCATTGTCCTTGTTCTTCGTAACCTTGTAATCATTACTCTTGCTCCTAAGTGTTGTGGGGATCCGATTTGGATCGGGAGAAGTTTGTAGAGGGTGTACTCCTTTATTTCATTAGTGAAGGCTTCTCAGGGTTGGAATCCGATCGTCCCGTGGTTTTTTCTGCAAGGGTTTTCCATGTCAAAAATTCTCTGTGTCTGTTTGGTTTGTTTTGGTGTTTTGGTTCGTGCGTTGTATTGCTCGGTTCTCTCGCAGATACTCTCTAGTTTGGGAAAAGGTTTCCGCGTTTCTTTCCCAATATAAATAAACCATTAAAAGAATATAACCAGCAGCAGCTTGCAATCAAAATAAAAATACTCTTCAAGTAAATAGAGAATCAAGTATATCCAGCAGCTGCTTGCAAGCAAATATTTCTATACATATATTATCTATTATTCAATATACATATAGTATCTAAATTATTTGACAGTCTATGTCGAGGAGAGTCTTGACTCTCGAGGATGAGGAGGAGACTTGCCGGCTCAGATTGGCCGACGCTCGACCGTGTCTCTCTCTGGATCTGGAGAGTGGAGAGTGGAGAGGGAGAACATAGGGAAAAATGAAGAAAGAGAGAGAGAGAGAGTAGCAGCCGCCTCAATTTAGTTTTGATGAAGTTGGGTTTAGGGAGGAGCAACTACTTCTCCTATATGCTATCAAAATAATAAACTATCATGTACCAGGCAGCCCAACCGAACCTAAAGGGCCTAAACCTAAAGGTTAAAGCCTAAAATTAAAACTGATGTAGTGTGTTAGGTTCGGTTCGGTTTCAACCGATTTTTGAATTATCAAACCATTAACCGAACCGAACCGAACCGGTCGGTTTTTTAAAAATTCCAACCAAACCGAACCAATCGGACCATCGGTTCGGTTAAAAACCGATCGGTTCGGTTCGATCCGGTTCGGCTTGGTCGGTTTATGCACACCCCTAAACACCATCATACAAAATGAAGTTTCCATGGACAATGTTCAGGTCAACATCCATTGATCAGTCAATATTGCACCAACAGTAAGCAAGTAGTCTTGTAATCTTCGAGTTAAAACTTCCATTCAAATGAGTGGTTGATGCTGATTGAAAGTGAGAACAGAGGAATGGCCACTCCGTTTGCTGATGGCCACATTTGTTTGCATATTGCAAGTCTTGCTACGCTCATGTCAGCTCCAAAACAAAACAACAGAAGTTCAGTCATAAATATCAAACGCCAACAACTTTTTCTTTTACTTTTGCCTCTCATATATCTCCTTATAATCTATTCATATGCACACAGTTGGCATACAATTTTGGTATCCAGGTGTCAAACCAGTAGATGAACAGAACCCACAATGAATCGAACTCGAGTGGCTTTTGTGGTTACTGAGGAGAGATATAAGACCCCGGCTGGATGGCGGAAGATCAGTGGATCAAGCCACGGGGGCGTATTATTTCTTCCATTTATTTGGTGGGAGTTGGGGGACAGTGGGTCCAAACATGTAATGAAGCGTGCACAAAATCCCGTGTGTTTCGCCCTGACATATAAAGAAAGAAAACAGAACCTACAATGAGACTACTTAAAGCAATGCCTGCATGCCCAGTATCAGTACACTTTCTCAAGGCTGAAACTATAAATAGGTTCAGGTGAAGGTTTTGTTTTGGTAAGAAACTTATTAGATATGGGAAGGTTGGGAGAGAAGACTTGGGATGAGACCAAGAAGACATGGCACCTAGCAGGGCCTGCAATACTCACTGGGGTCCTGCAGTTCTCCCTAGGCTTCATCACTGTCGCCTTCGTCGGCCACCTTGGCAGCGTCGAGCTCGCGGCTGTCTCCATTGCTCAGAGTGTGATAGAGGGCTTTGCTTATGGGATTCTGGTAACAGTTCACCACACCTGGTTATCCTTCTTCTTCTTCTTCTTCTTCCTTTTTCTTATGGCAGCGAATTTGCACATAAAAATAGTACGGGTAGCTTTGTACAAAAATGTGATCGCTGAAGCTTTTTAAAGACTGATTAGTAACCAGACTAAAAAGCACATACAAAACGTGGACCATGTCGTGTCGAATACATATCAGACACAACATAGACACTATAAAATACACAGGACACACCAAAATATGTGTCGTATCTTTACTGTGTTGTTTCGTATTTGTGTCCGAACGACATAGCTTCCTATAGTGTATAGTATCGCTATAACTATAAAACATGTACAGTTTACATGACATGGATTTAGCATAGAGAAGAAGCTTTTAGTTAAGAAGGCATCGTTCGTATGACTTAACCAAGGAAGCACGGAACTCCGAAAACGATGCGATGTTCTCGTGTAGTGTCGGATGTGACACAGACGACTAAAAAAATACAGCGGGAGACACCAAAATTGATCCATATCTGTGTCGCCATGTCCGTATCATACAACATTTTCTATGACAAAATAAAAAGGTAACCCTAATATGCTCAGTATCCACACAACATGTCTCTCAAAGAGAGCATCCACAGGAATTGGAATATGTGGGAAGATAGTGTAAGATGTAGTTTCAATATAATAAGGGTGCTGCTATTAACACTCCTAAAATATCTTTCGATATTTCTCTTTAATTTTTTAACATTCAAATTTCAAATTTGTCCATGCATAAACATTATTAGTACTCCTAAAATGTCATCCTACACTTCTCCCTCCATGCATGCACAAATTAATGTCATATTTAATGCAGGGGTAGATTTAGAATTTGAATGTTAAAAAAATTAAGGAAGAGTGCCGAATGACATTTCAGGAGTGCTAATAGCAGCACCCTATAATAATATATGATATATTTGTGACATTATATCGAATATTGTGGTAGAACCAATGTTGCAAAAACCGGACCGGACCGACGGTTGGACCGGGTCCAACCGGTTTAAGCCAAAAAATCGGTCCGGTTCGACTAAAATTGGGTCTTTTAAAGAACCGTCGATTTTTTGTCAAAACCGGATTCAACCGGTGAACCGGCCGAACCGGTTCACAATTGAACCGGCCAATTTTGGTTATTTTTTCATTGTAAAAAATTCAAAATAAATTATTATGAAAAATTTGGACCATTTGATTCTTTATTTGGTTTTAATCGATCTTATAGTTGTAAAATTAAACCGAACTAACATACTTATGATCAAATCAAACTAAACCAAGAAGTAAATATGGATATTTTACCTATTTGAACCAAACTAAACCAAGTCTATTGAACTCCAATTGAACCCGGTTGAACCACGGTTGAACCACGGTTGAACCCCGGTCCGACCTATACCAAAAAATTTCGGTTCGATCATCGGTCCGGTTTTTAAAACATTGGGTAGAACTCAATCATCTGTCTAAATTAAATATTTGAATTAATTGCACCTGATAGTCTATATGAATGCTAATAATGTTACTTCATTGCTCTCTAAATTCTCCAAAGACCTTAATTTTCTCATAATTCTTTTATACTTAGGTTCTTTAGTTGTTTTCCTAAAACTTGATACACGGTTTATATTCTCTCAATATAAAGTGTCAAGAAGTTTACAATAGGAGTCGAATTGTGTGATAACAACTTTTAGGCCTTCGCTATCAGCTAACTAGCAAGTAAATGCAATCATACAAATTGTGTGATAACAACTTCCAGGCCTTCGCTATCAGCTAACTCTCATGTACCTTCACTTCTTGTAGCTAGGAATGGGCAGTGCGTTAGAGACACTGTGTGGCCAAGCAGTCGGAGCTGGCCAGCTCGACATGCTCGGGATCTACACACAAAGGTCGTTCGTCGTTACCGCAATAACCGCTTTGGTTCTCACACCCGTCTACGTATTCACAACCCCCATCTTGAAGCTCCTTCACCAGTCCAGGGATATATCAGAACTAGCAGGAAAGTATACCATCTGGGTGATCCCTCAGCTATTTGCCTATGCTCTCAATTTTCCGCTACAGAAGTTCTTCCAGTCTCAGAGCAAGGTCTGGGTAATGACGGTCATCTCTGGGATAGCCGTCGCCATCCACATCGTCCTCAATTGGGTTTTCGTTACTAGGCTCGGTCACGGTCTGGCTGGAGCAGCGGTGGTCGGGAATTTCTCGTGGTGGTTCATAGTTCTGGCTCAGATGGTGTATATGATATCAGGTTATTTCCCGGAAACATGGACAGGGTTTTCTCTATTGGCATTTAAATCCTTGTCCTCCTTTGTAAAGCTTTCGATCGCATCGGCAGTAATGTTATGGTTAGCACTCAAATCCTAACCCCATAAAAATTAAAGTCTACAAATTCAAGGTATGTGTCAATCTCCAGGTATTGACTTGATTACACGATGTTGCAGCTTGGAGCTCTGGTATTTCACAGCAGTGATCATTCTGGTAGGATGCTTGAAAAATCCAGATATTGAAGTTAGTGCAATTTCTATATGGTGAGTTATCCTTCTCCATCATTAAGAATTTTGCTATAGGAAGTAAAAAAAAAAAAAACTTGCCTAATTCTATATCCAACATTCCTACTAAAAGGCAAATCCTCAAAAAATTTATATTATGTAGATCGGATATCACTAACATTAATAGACAACATTTCATCATAATAGTCGTATAATTCAAAGTTATGGAATATAATCACCTTGAATTCTATACATGTTCTCTCCAGCTGATTGATTTTTTCTTTCACATGACAGCATGAACATCCAACTTTGGACATTAATGGTAGCTTTGGGTTTCAATGCTGCAGTAAGGCATGCATTCTTCTCTAGAAACAAATATTTTTCCTACGAAAAGGTCATGAAGATGATCATTTCTTTCATTTCCCAAACTATGCAGCGTGCGGGTATCGAATGAACTTGGAGCCGGCCACCCCAAAGCTGCGAAATTTGCTGTACTCATCAATGTGACAACATCAGGCCTGTTTGGACTTCTCTTTGCAGTTGCAGTTCTTATAGGCAGGAGGCAACTGCCAAGGTTCTTCACAGACATCCCTGAACTTGTGCGAGAAACATCCAAGTTGGGATATCTTCTTGGTGCAACAATCCTTCTCAATTGCATACAACCCGTTCTCTCAGGTACTCTCTAAAATTTATATTTGTTGTCACAATATTTTTTAGCATACGAAGATCAAAGCATCAGAGTAGTAAACAAAGGTTATCACCAATTAATTATAGTTTATAAAATCTGTACTTTGTAGGAGTGGCTGTAGGAGCTGGTTGGCAATCCTTGGTTGCTTTTATAAATATTGGCTGCTACTATCTCTTTGGTTTGCCCATCGGAGCTGTATTTGGGTTCAAGCTCAAGCTAAATGCACTAGTAAGAAACTAAGATGCCGCGACCTGATATAAAGATGGAATGGATTTTTGTTAACGATAACATACGATACAAAATTTTCTTTGAAATCATGCAGGGCATTTGGTCAGGAATGTTGGCTGGGTCTCTATTGCAGACGGTTATTCTAATTGCGATTTCATTCAGAACTAATTGGGAGAAAGAGGTAAATAAACACGGATATATATGCATACATTTGGTACGTGTGGTGAAATTTCAATCCAACTATAATGTGACTACTTGAAAATTAGAGCAAGATAAATGCATACTAATTGCTATTCATAGATAAATTCTAGTTACCACCAAGTGGAATAAGCTAAGGATGACAATGAAGAAGTAGAAGCAGGAGTAAAAATCAGCAGCCACCTCTAAAGTAACACCAATGAGTTTATATAGCATGTACTGTTCTAGAAGATACTCAAGATACATGGTTGTCCGTCCAATCGTATAATGACACATGATAATATCTTTATGATATTTGACAAATGTTAATTTGATTATATATTTTTTGGCTTTTAATATTACGGTGTGTTTATCACTAAGATATTGCCATGTGTCGGACTCACCATTCACCAGTTCCCCCCAACTCCCACCACCACCAAATAAATTGAAAAAATAATACGTCCCCTCGATCCACTGAACTTCTGCCATCTAGCCATGGTCTTATATTTCTCTTCGGTAACCACAAGAGCCACTCGAGTTTGGTGGTAAAGAAAAATTTGACTATCTAACATAATGGACATGAAGCAAGTGACAAATGAATCTATGGCTTTCAGATTAAAAAGTTTTTATTTGTCATCTCTATAACTAATGCTTATGGATATGCTTCTATCTACAGGCTTCGCAAGCTGAGGAACGCATAAAGGCGTGGGGAGGAAGAACAGAGCCTCAATCGTTCACATAATAATCATGAACAAAGTAAAGGAAAAAGGAGAATACATAGCAAAAGAACATGTTTGGGTGACAATCTGAATTTGAAATTGGCCACCATTTATTCTTGGAGAAATCTGTTACTTGTTCCACAAAATAAAATTTTGCAAATATGACTTTCCAGAATGACTTGTGTCGTTGTGAAATTACAAATAGTCCCAAATATTGGATAGAATATGTATAATATAAGTCAAGGAGGTGTAGCTTAAGTCGCTTAGATTTCGAGACATAAAGACCGGTAAATGGCGGTGTTTGAGTCCGGCTGGAACTGTTCTATATATATAATATAAGAAAAAGTAGTGCCGGAGCTCCCACGATTTTGTTTCCATCAAAATCAATCTATATAATATAAGGAAAAGTAGTGCCGCCAGATCCCACAATTTTTTCTCAAGATATAAGAAAAAAAAATTAAGTTACAGAGAGAGACTTATTCAAACAGGTTATCGAAATCTAACTTTTAAATTTTTTTTTTTTTTTTGCTTATTTACAACTTGATATCCTCAACTATTTTAGTTTTTTAACTTCTTCTTCTTTTTTACCCTTTTTTTTTAATGAGGGTGTCCACTTCTTAATAGTGCTTGGAGGCATGCCTCCAAGGGGACTCAGAACCCGCACCACTGCGCCGGGTACTCCACCGTTCCCAACGGGCTACGGCCACGAGGACTTTTAGTTTTTTAACTTGATACCTTAAATTTTCTTTATAGTATAACTTGACATTGGAAAAAAAAGAACCATGTTCATCCCTCTCTCTTTCTCTCCCCCACCTCCCACGTTGTCCCTCTTGCCGCCGCCATCGCCCCTACCCCTTTCGACGAGAAATTATTAGATGGTCCGGTCTCACTACGTGACAATGGTGAATGGTGACCCCGGCCACTAATTTTTTGACACTTGGCATAATATTTGGCATAAAATTTTTTAAAAATTGTAAAATAAAAAATTTAATATATAGAAATTCACGTGGCATATAATTAAAAAAAATCGATTTTTTTCTATCAAAAACATTAAAAAAAAATTGACCTAGAAAATAAGAGAAATGTGATGATATAATAGATTATGCCAAGTGTCAAGAAATTAGTGGCCGGGCTCACCATTCACCTTTGCCATGTGCTGAGGCCGAACCACCCAATAATTTTTCCCTCTCGACGCCCCCCGGTCGCAACACCAGGCACTGCCCCCCTCCTCCCTCGCAGCCCTCCCACCCCCCACCTCCTCCCCCGCAGCCCTCCCACCCCCACCCTCGTACCCCCAACCCCCCACCTCCCCCGCAACCCTACCCCCGCCCCCGCACGCTGTTGCGCCACCGATGTCGATCGTCGTTGTACCGCCGTTGGGAACTACTGGAAAGAGAGAGAGAGAGAGAGAGGAGGAGGAGGAGGAGGAGGAGGATGGGAGGAGGTGGTGCAGCCGGCCAGAGGGGTGCAGGCGAGAAAGGAGGAGGGAGGGGGGCGGGGTGAGGGTGGGGGAGTGGTGGGTGGGATTGGGAATGAATGTATAATTTTGTCATTTTTTTAATTTTGGATATCAAATTAAAAATATTAAATAATTGATGGTATTAAGTTGTCGAGTAAACATGTTTAGGATATCAAGTTGAAAAACTGAAAAAGATGAGGGTATCAAATTACAATTAAGCCTTTTTTTGCATAATTTTGACATAAAATTGTATGTGGAGGGGAGTGCTTTGTCTTATTTGCGTATAAGAGATGTTTTGAAAAGTCGCAATTCAAGAGATAAACCACCAACTGTATTGGCGCTTTGAAACAAAATTGCGGGACGCCCAACTGAGTAGGAAAGACTCAAATTCAGTTGGGGCCCCATGATTTTGTTTCAAAACCCCAACTGTGTTGGTGTCATTATTTTTTTTTTAAGAAAACGACTGTGTTGGCGCCAATCAAATGTCTTCATGCCGATTCCAAACCATCCCAAAAAATAGTTTTTTAATAGACATAAAATGCCGGCTGAGTTGGCGTTTTATCCCTTGAATTACATTAATTGCTCAAAATTTCTCCTATTCTACGCAAATAAGTTAAAGTACTCTCCTCCATATGCAATTTTTCGTAATTTTAATCTTATCAAAAGACAAAATTTAGATTTTAAAAAGTTAAGATTATCTATACTAAAATTTAAAAATATACTTATTTATACTTATATAGAACTTATTTACAGTTATTTACTGTTAATCAAGTTATTTTTTCATTAACTTAAATTTATCCAACTTATTAGGTAGAGTTTAATTCTAAAATTATACTTAAAAATATTAAACCGTCAAAGTAGCAAATAATTAAACTGTCTCTCATCCTTAACCTAAGTCTGGAGTTAAAAATATTAATAGTCTCTCATCCTTTTGACGTCGGCATTGCTTAGTGAGCATAATTTTGGCCTCCAAACTTGTTGGACGAATTATGCACTTTTGGAGCATATCAACGGTATAAACCGTCAAAGTAGCAACTTTAAATGTGAACCGTCCATTGATTTGAGAAGCCCCTGACCCGACGGTATGTCGGCAATATGTCACTAGCATGCTTAGTGAGCACAACGCTGGCCCCCAAACTTGCTGGACGAATTCATGCACTTTGAGGCCTCGTTTGGTTCGCGGATTCTCCCGGTTGGAAAAGAAAAGTGATTACTTTTCATGTTTGGGCGTCCAAGGAATTGAGAAGGAAAGGAAAGTGATTTCTAATGGAAGAAAAATTAGGGAAAAAAGTGATTCCATCCATCCAAGGAAGGAATCACTTTCCCACATTGAAGTATTCACTTTCCTTTCCAAATTTCTTGGCATTGCCAAACATCGGAAAGGAAAATCAATAGGAATTAAAGTTTCCCAAAGGAAAGGAAATGACAAGGAATTGATTTCCTTTCCCTTCCATTCCGCGAACCAAACGAGGCCTGAGATTTGTCATCAGTATGCTCTCCCTGATACTTTTTATGTCCGTTTCGATTCGCCTCTGAGGTTCTCTGGTTCCTTGGATGACACTCGTTACACTCCATAAAAACACGTGTCAAATTTCAACAATTTACACCTTAGTAAGTTATTCATTAACCGTTTTTTACTTTCTCTTCGTCTTTACGTTCTTCAACTAGAACCGCGAAACTAACCACCGCCACAGCTCTGCCCAAAGCTGAGTACGATCGCTGCCACAATTTTGATCCAGAATTGAGAACCGACTCCGACATAATTTTTTGCCTCCAAAATTGAGAAATTGCACTTGGCTGCTAAAATTGCATTCTTTATGATTTTTTTCTATAATCGAGAACAGTCTTCACCACGTATTTTTTTTTCAACCGCAAAATTGCACATTCCGCGGTCCTTACCTTCAGAACTAAGAAACTGTACTGTACTACAATTTTGCCTCCATAATCTAGAAACTTGCAACGTACCACGATGTTGTCTCTATAATCAAGAAAATACAATATGGTCTCTGTCACGAATTTTATTCCAAATACTGAGAGATTGGTTCCTCCACGACCTTCCTACTGAGGCTGAGATCCTTCTCCATCTGGAGTACCTTAATGGAGTCGCCACGAACTTGTGCTTCCAGTGTACCTCATTCTTTGCAATAACGGTTGTAAAACCTGTGACTATGCTCTCGTCTAATTGATTCTAGTTCGACCATTATTTTTGTCCCTTTATGACCACCAAATTTCTCTTCACTATCCTTAGCAAATTGGTTTGGCCAACGAACTTACATCTTACCGCATTCAATGCGTCTAAAGAGTTGAAATTTTGCTTTAACCTATGGAAGGTGCCTCACGTTTCACTATTGTTCCCACCACGCCATCAAACATCCATGCCTTGATGTTCTTTATGCCAATGGCCTTTCAAGCTACATTGTTCCCCTATGAGAACACTACCACCTTCCAACTCTGTGTATGTGCATGTATGTTGAAGCGTTCATCCGGTATACCGACGATATACTGCAGGCACGTTGCCCCTCGAATGGTACATGTTGACCAATGCGAACCTTGGATGATGATTCACAATCCATCATGACTTTTGAATTATCACCTCATAGTAAGAGAGATGCAATAGAATTTGGCTCTACGCCTTGGCTTATGTCTTAGAGGTTGAGTTGAGCCTTATACTTTAACAATCTTATCATCTTACCTCTTTTTCTATTGATTGAATAGAGGACAGTTGGGGGAGGTCCAAAAACCATTCCCCACCCATCAACTTATATTGTCGTTAGCCCTGTTGCAAGACTCTTGCTTGCAGTTGGCCCTTACTGGGAAAAACTGGCTAGCTGTAAAATTAGCTTGGTTAAACCGTCTAGGACTGTTAGGTTGCTCTTTCTGATACAAAAACCATAGCTGAAGAATGATTGATGATTTTAGACCTCGTTAGTCAAATTCCAATTCCCTCATCTTTTTCATGAACATAAAAAATTAGACTTTATATCAGATTTTCTTTAAAATGAAACAAAAAAATAATTCCAAATTTGTGGCATACAATACAGCTTGCACAAAATTCCGTGCGTTACGCTGGACATTCAAAAAAAAAAAAAAACTTTTCTTTCCTAATTCCTGAACTCCGTGAAGCCAATTCAGAATTCTCAATCCACACTAACGAATCCCCAATGACCGATAAATTACAACTTATTTCGGATCCTCCTGTTCGTAGATTTGTATGTGAGAGGAAAAAAAAACATTTTCACAGGATTCACACTCAATAATATCATGGCATGACATTTATTTCTCAATTCATAGATATACACATCTTTTCGACGACTTATGAGCACTCTTCTATACACTCTTCATACTTACAACTGTAATAATCACATCTTTATTTTTATAAAAATAATATGACACAATAAATAACCCTTTTTTCTGGCATCAACAACTATCGGGTATTGTGGCAGAACAGCAAAGGAAACTAAATTCGTTTCGTTTATAGTTTCATATAAGATGCATCCTTAACTTCTATATAAGACCTGCAAATAGTACTTACTCTTATTGAAATAAGGGTAGCATCATGCTCACATTCAGCATGGGAAGCTTCCAGTCATCTTGATGTGATCAAGAGTACTCCTCAGGCCGTACTTAAGTACAGCCTTGTCACCAGCTCGAAAACCATCTCCATATGCCGATGAAGTATCTGACTCTATCTGATGCTTAAAGAACTCCCCAAGCCTCTTCTCGGATTGAGACCTCGGGCCTTTCTTGGACGGTGTGGCTGCGGAGGAAGACGATGAGCTGGATGCAACATTACTTCCCGAACCTGATACAATCTCCGAGTCCAGCCACATATGAGCCAACACCTGGCAGATGCCTTCCTCGACTTCTGGACTAAGATCTCGATACCCTGTGACCAAAACGATTTCTTAAATGAAGCGCCTTGAGGTATACAGTTTGATCTTAATAGTTATATATGTACTTAAAATTAGGCAGCCATGTGAATAGGTATGAATTATGAGTTGTTTTCGGACTTACGCAAGGTAAAGGCAATAATGAAGCACAGAAAGATGATCATACATAAGATACGACAAGAAACGGACATGTCACTGATTTGCCATGTGTTTGTGTTGTGTCGATACCTCGGCTAGGAAGTTGGCACCAACATAAAGACAAAATTGTTTATGTAGTGCTATGTCCCAACGTCGTACCCTGTTCCTCGTTTTCGGGGAGCATGGTTAAGAAACATTATCAGTATCGATTGATCGGGATGGATTAACTCAAGATCCTTTCCTCGTTAAGGTTTGATTTCTTCGGAATTAGGTTCATATTCAGCAGACTGCGTCTCGAGGAAGAACTCTGCGGTTGAGTCGCAAGGGACCTCTCCGCTGCTTGGCTTTCGTTGCCGCACTTGCTTCTTTTGCGTTGGTTTTATGAATGTGTTTTCGTGAATGTTTTCAATGGACTTCGTTACTTACGTTCGTCGAACTTCGTATTTGATATCGAAATCTGAGAGAAAAGGAAGAGTATTAATCCTCTGTTGGTGCGATTGCAAGCGATCGTGTAGGCGACGCATAGTGTCAAAGACCTTTTCTCTCAGCCAATTCTCCAACGGTGAGTGGTTTGACCCTTCTCCCCTTGATCCTCTTGCTCTCCAACCAATCAACGATAATGATAACATAAAATGCTAGATATAGATGTGAAGACACAATATTGTAAATGCTTGTTTCCATAAAAAAAAATTGTAAATCGTTGAACTATTGCATGTTTACTTATGTTACGACTACTATAAGAACTGCAATTTGTAAAAGTGCTACATGTTTACTTATGACAGACCTCCTATAGAACTGTGTAAAGTAGATATTGAATTGATGAATGAATGTTGCCACAATAAATGTAACGACCCGCTCTGCCCTAGCGGAACGCCGATTCCAAACGGCAAGTGCAACGACTCAAACGAGCCGTCGACCCGAAGAGTTGCTTCGACCCGATGAAGTATCGATGCGAATCGATGCAAGACTTGTATTGGCCCGACGAGATGGATCCAGACTTAGACTTTCAAAGGCGCGCTCGGAGTATTGCTCGGCCGATGCGAACATCGCTAAGGTGGGTGGCTCCGATGAACCCGTCTGTGCTTAGCCTAGACACATAACAATACGGACACTATCACGAGAATCGCTAGGCGATAACCTCTTGCATGCTAATAAATGACTCAACGCACCTATCTAAGGGATTAATCCCAACTTGTATGCTTGTATAGAATATGGAAAGGAACATGGAAAATATAGAAACTCTCGCACCGCGCTCTACGCTCGTGCTACGGCACAAGCTTACGTTCAAGTCCCGTATGCGTTCAACAATGAAACAATGAATGGATTACAACAATGAAATGGGAAGACTATCAACATAGTCGTTCCGAGTATAGTATAGCAACATTGAAAGGCTATGGGACCGATGGGTCGCCAAGGCGACTCCCGCACTGGGAGTCGCGTAATGCGTGAAATGAATGAATCAACGAATGAATCAACGAATGAATAAATACGTGAAACATGAATGAACGAACGAACAAGTGAAAGAAAGAAATAAAAGAAAGAATACATGAAAGATAAGACATGGAAGACGCTAGCGACAGGTGTGACGGGCACGTGCAACGGGGCTCGCTACCCGCGCTGTACGGACGCCAACCTGGTCGTTAACGCATTATGGCTAAGGGTTAGCCTACGGCTCGAAGACAGCCGATATGTTAAATGACAAGTAAAATACGAAATGATCGTGGACAAACGGCACGGGCGATGGGGGGGAATACCGTGGCCGTCTTGAGGAAGGATTCTGCGGCACGGACGATGGGGTGGAATACCGTGGCCGGCCTAGGCGGAATCAGACATGGGGCTTACGGGCTGCTTTGAGTGGGGGCTCGGCCACTCAAAGAGACGTAAGGCCAGGCATTTCAAGAAACTATCAAGGTGTACCAGCCATCACGCTTCGATAGGTGAGAATGTCCACGTGATATGTCCAAAATGGCTTGTAAAGCCAGCGACCCATGCATGTAGATTAAGTGGACTATGCTGGTGGCAATCCACGTGCAAGTTCTTGCATTGAAACAAGTGGTCTAAGTTAACTAAATGAAGTGTCTCCTGAACATGCCCGAAATATAATACTCCTGAACATGCCCGAAATATAACACTCTTGAACATGCTTGCAAAGTAACATCCTGAACATGAACATGCTCGAAATGTATCATGCCTGAACATGCTTGAAATATACCACCCCGAACATGCTTGAAATGTGCCTCCTGAACATGCTCGAAACGTAACACTAGAACATGTCCACGACGTGCTAGAACGTGCCCACGACGTGCTAGAACCCGAGACATGGACTCGCCAGTAACGTTGAATGTTTACATAAATCACGTCATGTTACTTCATGTTAATGTTGACTAACTTTGTTTACCTTGGACAGGGAAGGCCGGACGGTAAGTATGGGTAAGTCGTGCATGCATTTTCCATGCGACACTTGAAATCAGCAACACGAGATAGGTCATGATATATGCCATGAAATTGATCCTAAGGCAAGATTAGAAAGACAATGAATGATAGTCGGTGCACGAAAGTAAATGCAACGTGTTTGGTAATGATAGCATTGTGGGCGAGCTAGCCTCCCCACCAGTGCATAACAATGTACTGATAACCCCACAGTCTGCTTGCAGGAAGCAGGAGACGCCGGCTGGTGCGGAGCTTCCATCGAACGTGTTAAGGCGCGGAGCCAACTCCAGGCCTTGGGACGTTGCAGAAGCTGAAGCACCCTATACAGGACATAATGTATCGGAACATCGCCATGTATCATTCCATCTTGTAAGCCACTTGGCACGCCCTTTTATGTTTCAGAGAGAGAGCTCGAGCGATTTGTAATATCGGCCTAGCGCCGCTTGTAAACTTCATGATTATCAATAAAATGTTTGAGTTCGCTTCAACTCGTGCTTATTTACTTTTCGCCTGCAAATGGGGACACCCTGTGCGACTCTGTGGCCTAGCTTAAATCGGCCGTTTCTGGACTTGGCCTTGTACGGGCGCAACCTAGGCCCGTGCGGCATCACGCCTTAGCGAGGACGATCGCTCCTACGGGAGCGGGGCGTGACATTATTGGTATCAGAGCACGGCTTTACGTCCTTGGACTTCACATCGAATTCTCAGTTTTGAAAGCTCGTTAGAAATAAAGAAGTATATGCTCTCTCTCATGTGCCTTGGGATGTTCCATACAATAAGTCTAATATTTTCAAAAGCTCGTACAAGTACTCGGTTGAACGGGATCGATAGGGGACGGCCTTTGTGCCGAACGATGTTAAACTTGACTCGATAGAGAACACATGCAATTAACATGTCGCGTGCATGCCTAACTAGTCCTACGATGACCCTAGCAATTGAGCGTGCAAACTCGGAATGTAGTCCGCACGAGATGGTTATGCGGCACAACTTAGTCCGCGTGTCGCGCACCTCGACCTTTTGGTGCAAACGAGTCGCGAGCGATATTATCGTTCGGTCGGGAACGGAGATGCACTTAGAGTGTCTATCGATAGGAACGCTATCGGGCTAACGCTTAGGCGTACACGGAAGATTGATTTGGATTTTGAGGAAATAGTGCGAATGACTTAGTACGTCGAGGCGACGTGAGCGATTACGCTAGAGATTCGTCGAACGAATCTGAAGGATGTCTTAGAGCATGACGCGAATGTGATTGAGGACTAGAATCGGATGGCTTGAGCCCGAGTGGTGTATGTGATAGGTTCGGAGAAGAATATAAATGAGTGTCGACGACTAGTCGAGTGGCTCGAACCCTGAGTGGTGTATGGACGTTATAGAAATTGTTCGAGCGAGACTACAAGATATACGGATAGAACGGGTATGTCGGCGAGGCGATGCGATCGCGCAAAGCCTTAGAACGTGTCACGCTTAGTTGGTCGTGACTTCAAAAGTCCCGAGCGAGATGTCGCTGGACAACTTGTCATTGGGCAACGCGAGTTAGAAAATGGTTCGGAACGATGAATGAAAATGAATGGTCTTGATCGAGGAAACTTAAGAGGATCGTGCGTACGATTTCGAATTGATTCAAATGAATTGTGACTTGAGTTTGAACAACGATCTTGAAACGAGCTTGAGGAATAGCGATCGAACTTGATTTTGGATTGAATAGAATGGGATTGTGGAATATCCAACTCGGACAATAGCATCGACGCACGACTCGAAATCGGTTGCAAAGGAAGATCGTCAGGTTACGCATATCGTCGATGGTATTGAGGCGTATCAAAGATCGATATGCGATAACTCGGGGGTACTCTGACTCAGCGAATGACGATCGTGCAAATGTCATTGTTCCGTTGGATGCTATACTTGAGATGTAAAAAGAATGTGTCGGGGAAAAGATAGACTTGGCTCGAGGATTCTCTAGTTGAACGAAATAACGAATGGACTATCCATCTCGGCTTGAATGAAAATAAAAATACTTGGATTTACTTCGACGATAACCCCAACGTCGACAAGCTTGTCTTATGCGAGCGCAACTCCAGCCTCGCACATGCGTCGCGCCGAATAGGGCGATCACTCCGCGTGAGCGCTGGTATGGTGATTCATACAGCGGGGGTGATTGACCTAGCTTGGCGTGACAATTTGCGTGCTTAGACTTGTGGTTTGACGCGAAGGTGACTCGAGAATGGATTTGTGTGCTTGAAGAATCGAATTTGAGGATTGAGTAGGTCCAATCCGCGTATCGAAAATGAGTTAGTCTAAACTCAAACAAGAGTTACGCTCCGATGAGAATGATTATTCCGCGGGTGCGTTGCATGGTGATTCATGAACCACCGTGGATAATCGGACTCGCGTGAGATTGGGACGCAACGTATTGTCGAGCTAGATGACCTCGTGATCGAATACATGAATTGGTTAGAATTGGTGATTTGAATGGATTCGAATACGCGCAACGAATGCGTTGATACGAATAAGTGATCGTGCTCGATGTTTAGAAACCTGAGTGACGCGAGCTTGGGTAGAAAACCCCGTACTACCGACTTTGGTTTGACCCTAGGATTGGGGTCAGTATTGGCATTATTGTTGGGGAACTATGATTCCAATCCTGACATTGACTTAGCCTCGAAAAGATGGCCTAGCGGGTAGGCAAGATGTCCTGTTTCATGAGTTATCAATCGAAGGATTGATCTTGAGAATTGGCATGGATGGATAGTGTGAATCACGAATATAGGAATACCCCTCACGAGATTCGGCTGACATGCATATATTCAGGGACGCTTGAGTATGTGCACGATGCGACTCGAGTGAGAATGACAAAATTTCTAGATCATGCGGCTTGGCTGAATGCATGTATTTTGGGGACGCTTGAAATGCGTGCACGATCCAGCCAAGTGATACATTGAGTTCAAGCAAGACTTGAGAAATGGGAGAGTGTCGAAGATCTTGAAATTGCGTTAAGTAAAGGATCGATACTAGTACGAGCGTGGCTCGGAATCAAAGAAACGTGTAAACGGAGTGTGCGTGAACGACAACGAGATTGGCCCTAAACAAGTGAATGATATGGAATCGATATCGTGCAAATAAAAGTTGGTATAACGAATTGGACCATTGATAGGAAGATATACTCAAGGATAGTGCAATACTTAGTCTTGAATCGGACGAAAATTCATAGACTTGATCGACCCCGCTAAGTAGAAATCATACTGATTTCGTGGACACGAAAGCTTGAGAAGCGAATCGGGTCATCTCGATGACCGAGATAAACGAAAGTGAGTTTGCCTCAGCCTACGACTCTCGTATTTGACGAATTACAATGTGCCTCGTGCGAATATTTCCGTCCCATGACACGGAGAAATAGCAACCAAGACGAAGAAACACTCGAATTGAATAAGTACAATCAACTCTAAAATGAATGAAAGGCTATTCAATAAAATCGACCAAACGCGTGCGACACGGAACTTAGAAAGATATCAAGTATGGTTCGATTCTATCGAACGATAGAGCCGTTCGAACAAATTGTCTAAGAAACACGACGACACGAGTTAAGGAATAATAGGATGACCTGCACTCAAGAAGTCTCGAGGACGAGACTTATTTTGAGTGGTGTATTATGTAACGACCCGCTCTGCCCTAGCGGAACGCCGATTCCAAACGGCAAGTGCAACGACTCAAACGAGCCGTCGACCCGAAGAGTTGCTTCGACCCGATGAAGTATCGATGCGAATCGATGCAAGACTTGTATTGGCCCGACGAGATGGATCCAGACTTAGACTTTCAAAGGCGCGCTCGGAGTATTGCTCGGCCGATGCGAACATCGCTAAGGTGGGTGGCTTCGATGAACCCGTCTGTGCTTAGCCTAGACACATAACAATACGGACACTATCACGAGAATCGCTAGGCGATAACCTCTTGCATGCTAATAAATGACTCAACGCACCTAGCTAAGGGATTAATCCCAACTTGTATGCTTGTATAGAATATGAAAAGGAACATGGAAAATATAGAAACTCTCGCACCGCGCTCTACGCTCGTGCTACGGCACAAGCTTACGTTCAAGTCCCGTATGCGTTCAACAATGAAACAATGAATGGATTACAACAATGAAATGGAAAGACTATCAACATAGTCGTTCCGAGTATAGTATAGCAACATTGAAAGGCTATGGGACCAATGGGTCGCCAAGGCGACTCCCGCACTGGGAGTCGCGTAATGCGTAAAATGAATGAATCAACGAATGAATGAACGAATGAATAAATACGTGAAACATGAATGAACGAACGAACAAGTGAAAGAAAGAAATAAAAGAAAGAATACATGAAAGATAAGACATGGAAGACGCTAGCGACAGGTGTGACGGGCACGTGCAACGGAGCTCGCTACCCGCGCTGTACGGACGCCAACCTGGTCGTTAACGCATTATGGCTAAGGGTTAGCCTACGGCTCGAAGACAGCCGATATGTTAAATGACAAGTAAAATACGAAATGATCGTGGACAAACGGCACGGGCGATGGGGGGGAATACCGTGGCCGTCTTGAGGAAGGATTCTGCGGCACGGACGATGGGATGGAATACCGTGGCCGGCCTAGGCGGAATCAGACATGGGGCTTACGGGCTGCTTTGAGTGGGGGCTCGGCCACTCAAAGAGACGTAAGGCCAGGCATTTCAAGAAACTATCAAGGTGTACCAGCCATCACGCTTCGATAGGTGAGAATGCCCACGTGATATGTCCAAAATGGCTTGTAAAGCCAGCGATCCATGCATGTAGATTAAGTGGACTATGCTGGTGGCAATCCACGTGCAAGTTCTTGCATTGAAACAAGTGGTCTAAGTTAACTAAATGAAGTGTCTCCTGAACATGCCCGAAATATAATACTCCTGAACATGCCCGAAATATAACACTCTTGAACATGCTTGCAAAGTAACATCCTGAACATGAACATGCTCGAAATGTATCATGCCTGAACATGCTTGAAATATACCACCCCGAACATGCTTGAAATGTGCCTCCTGAACATGCTCGAAACGTAACACTAGAACATGTCCACGACGTGCTAGAACGTGCCCACGACGTGCTAGAACCCGAGACATGGACTCGCCAGTAACGTTGAATGTTTACATAAATTACGTCATGTTACTTCATGTTAATGTTGACTAACTTTGTTTACCTTGGACAGGGAAGGCCGGACGATAAGTATGGGTAAGTCGTGCATGCATTTTTCATGCGACACTTGAAATCAGCAACACGAGATAGGTCATGATATATGCCATAAAATTGATCCTAAGGCAAGATTAGAAAGACAATGAATGATAGTCGGTGCACGAAAGTAAATGCAACGTGTTTGGTAATGATAGCATTGTGGACGAGCTAGCCTCCCCACCAGTGCATAACAATGTACTGATAACCCCACAGTCTGCTTGCAGGAAGCAGGAGACGCCGGCTGGTGCGGAGCTTCCATCGAACGTGTTAAGGCGCGGAGCCAACTCCAGGGCCTTGGGACGTTGCAGAAGCTGAAGCACCCTATACAGGACATAATGTATCGGAACATCGCCATGTATCATTCCATCTTGTAAGCCACTTGGCACGCCCTTTTATGTTTCAGAGAGAGAGCTCGAGCGATTTGTAATATCGGCCTAGCGCCGCTTGTAAACTTCATGATTATCAATAAAATGTTTGAGTTCGCTTCAACTCGTGCTTATTTACTTTCCGCCTGCAAATGGGGACACTCTGTGCGACTCTGTGGCCTAGCTTAAATCGGTCGTTTCTGGACTTGGCCTTGTACGGGCGCAACCTAGGCCCGTGCGGCATCACGCATTAGCGAGGACGATCGCTCCTACGGGAGCGGGGCGTGACAATAAATGTGGAATATGCTATTGATTGTTCAAATGATAGTAGAACATTGAGAATGTCAAGTTTCTTATGATCTTGTAGACTATGCTTAAGTAACTAGTTTTAGACTCACACGGTCATTGACAACATGTGCACAAGAGATTTGATTTCTCAAACGGTATCCCGAGGGCACGGGACTAATTCGGCCTAGGAGGAACCACGATAGTTGTGCTGGATGCTAGCACAGATAATTCAGAAATTTTCAATGGAGCTCGCTACCCGTGCTGAAAGGATCGTTGTCTAAACAAAGCTATAGTCCAGGATGGCTTTTTATGCCAGTGACCTCCACATATATACACTGTTTTAGATAATGACATCTGGTTGACTGGAAAAAACATGGTAAGTTTTATAAAGGGACGAAGAATCTGTCGTGGGTAAGATTCAATGTAATTATATTTGTTATGCACTATTAAATGCTCACATGAAATTGACTAGGATGATTAGAAAGATCACTTAACTATCGTATGCTCACATAACTTCTATAACAGTTGAGATCGTGGAATTTTAATTAGTCACTTACCAGTATACGACAATGTATTGACCTTCGTCTCCACAGATGCTACGAACCAGGAAGGCACGCCTAGGAATTCAAGGCGACGCTCAGACATGTAAAGCTCGCCCTCACTTTTCAAGCCTTGCTTGAGTGCGAAGGCATGTTCGTACATTTTGAAGACCTAGCTCATGTTGCATAATCCAAAGCCATAGTGAAAGGTGTTTATACATTTTGTTTCGAGTAAAATGATGTAATGTATGGAACGATTATCTCATTTTGCTTCAAGTTTATAAGCCCGTGCGACAAACATCTTCGTGTATTCAAGTCTATGTAAATGTTGTTCATTACCAATAAAGAAAGCTTTTTCTTCTATGCAAGTGTGCTATTCAATACTCTACGTACTTTGCGTTGTGTTTCTAGATAACCTTATGATCGCGTCTTGTGCGAGCGCAACTTAGGTTCGTACGGCATCACGTTCGGGGGACGATTATCGATTCTACGGAATCGGGGCATAACAGTTTCGGAATTGTGTCGTGTCGGTACCTCGGCTAGGAACTTAACACTAACATAGAGAGTTGATGTCAGGTCCATAGATGGTCATAAAAACTTTGTCAATCTTTTATGGAGCTTCTTATGCTCCATTGCCCATCCCATTCTGATGGGAGAAGGCTTAGCTGATGATGATGACGTGTCATGTTTGATACATTTATCAATAAGACCGAAAAGATTGTAACTGACACAAAATCCTCGTTCTACAGACAACATCCAAAATTGTAACTGACACAAAATCCAGTAACTTCTTAATATATTTCATCATTTTGTCTACTAAACTCGATGCCTGACAATCCCAAATTTGTATCCAACCCATACCGGACTTACCCATGAACACTGCCATAAACCCTCGGTTTATGAGATGTTTCAGATTTTAAACAGAGGATAAATTCTTTCTAACACATGGCAGCCCTTTTCTTTTAGGAACAGTTCAATGACTAAGTTTACCAGCATCAAAGAAAAGAGAACAAAAAACCTAGTAATACATAATTATGAGGTACCATTAAGCCGCAGCCACGCATGCATGAGCTCATGAGCCAGAATTGACCCTGTCAGTAATCTGAAAGCAAAAACTTTTGAGTACTGGAGCTAAATTTGCAGTCAAATAATAAGATAATGTTTGAAGTAGCTCAAAGTGCAAGCAGAAGGGCAAGCAAAATACCTAGGTAGCCCATACAAGATAAGAATGGCCGTCACTTCACAGTGCCGAGTGAGCCTATATGGCCCTGTTACCATGTCAAAAATTCTGTTTCCAGCCCCAATCCTTGGCTTCCTTAAGACCTGGTTTAGGTTTTCATTCAGTGTGTTTAAAACAAGAGGTTACGAACCAGAGAAAATCAAACTAACTGTCATGATGCCTTACAGTCGAGATAATCTGCTCCTCAGAGAGGCAGAGACCTCTGGTTTCAGCAAGGTGATGATGCCCCTACCCACATAAAGAAAAAAAACAGTTAATACAAAAAATTAAGGTAAGTATACTGCAAATTTTGTCAAACTTTCATGGTATTCATCCAACTGCCTCACATTCTTTTCTCCGACCATCGCTTCATTTAGAGCTTGCCTCTCAACCAGAAGCAACGGAATCTGTTGCCCAACTTTCATATTTAAACCTTCGTAGAAATCTCGCATGTCAAGGTAAAGTGGTTGACACTCGCTTGTATCCATTATTGACGAATCCAAACACTCTAGACAGAGCTTCCGGCCATCATCCATAGTGATATATTTTGTGTCTCTTGGCTGAATTTCAAGAAAGAAGGAAATAGGCATGGCACATGAGGAAGCAAAAAATTTAGCAGAATGCATAGAACTTGGAAAGCAACAAGGAATAAAGCCTGGTTGTTTTGGTTTAACTCAATAAGTGATACAACCTTTTGTGCTCACAGAATTATTGTTCATTGGTCCTTGCTATCTTTTACAAATATAAATTTCATGCTGATATTTTCACAGAAACCAGTGGTAGGTTCATGATGGGTTGAATTACTCATGTCAGGAGTAAATGAACTGGTTAGTTTCAGCCAAACTTCGCGGTATCGGCCTATACTCATACATATGTATCGTATCATTTTTTTGCATGTCCGATCTGATACTCTCCCCCTACCGATATCATATAATACCGAAGTTGTAGCTCTCTTTCCCAACCAATTCAACAAGGGAACAAAAATCAACAGATACACAGTATGGAATAATGATGTGGACACAATGATTTGGTCGTACCGAATATCAACGTGTTATAGAGTCTGATAAAATTCTTTTTGGCACAAAGTAACCATCATCATTTATCGTAGATGTATAAAAAAATTCACAACGTTCATACATCTTAATATTATTTTGGGCTAATTAGTGTTTAGACACTGGATTATACCAGTTTAGAGCTTAAGCCCTCACATGACCAATTGGAGAGTTTAGACCTTAAATTTAAATTTTTATTTTTTGTTTTCTTTTCCCATTATACCCTCCCTAACCTATATATGAAAAAATCATTACTAAACATGAAGGGAGGATATAATAGGAAAAAACAAAAAATTAGGGTCTAAATTCTCCAATTGGACATGTCAGGGCTTAAAATATAAACTGGTATAAAACCCAGGGTCTAAACACTAATTAGCCCTATTATTTTATTTAAAACTAAATATTGTGGGGGTACTTTATCTAAAGCAAGTAAAATGAACAACATCTATTGCATGTGAATAATTCAACAATGTTGAATATTATGTTATTCAAGGATTACAGAAAACAACAAAAAATAATGTCAAAAAAAAAAATCTACTTTTTTATTTTGTTTCTGAAACCCATAACTCTAAAAATCCTATCAGAAGCTACCCGAACCATCGAGATCTACAGTCATAATTCAAGGTGTTCGATGGAACGAGCCCAGGCCGACACGGACCGGTTTTTTGGGTTCAGTCCGACCTGTGCTAGCCCAGACAAAATATCTGGTCTGGACCGGGCTTTGACTGAAATACCAAAACCTAGCCCTTACACACGGCCCAAGTAGAACCAGTCCTAGCCGGATCCGGGTAGGCCCGCCGGCCCATCCATTTGGTAAAAGAATTTTGAATAGAAATTATGTACAATTTTAATATGGTATGTGTGTGTGTGTAAAGGTATACATAGTACCATATTTTTACTAGTATATATATACAGTACATAGGATACATATAAATGTAATATTATGACAATGTCATAGTTAGTACATAGTTACATATGATATATATTTATACTTAGCATATTAATTTACATATAAATGGCATAACATATATATATATATATATATATATATATATATATATATATATATATATATATATATAATTTGGATTTAGGATAAACCTGGCCTGACCCGGTAGTTGGACCGGGCCAGGTTTTGCAGAGGAAAATCCAGCCCGACCCGCTTTCAACCAGGTTTGAGATGGGCCTAGGTTTTGACCGGCCTTGGGCCAGCCCAGCACGGCTTTGACCGGGCCGATCCTTGGCTGATTTTTGGGCTGCCCGGCCTACTCAACATCTTGACTCATAATAAGGGTGCCAAACTAATTCTGGCATCGGTTTACTGCAAACCTTGGTTACAGGTTCAGTTGATATGGTTTTTCAACAATTGTAGTAGTGTTAGGTTTGTTAAAGGATTGATTTCCTTCATTGGTCCAAGGCTATTAATAAAGGGAGCTACATAAAAGGCTATCCATCCTTCCAATATGGGACTAAAAGTGGCATAAAGGACGAAAAGGCTATAAGAAACTAGAACTATACACGAATATCACTAAGGCACTTGTACTTTACCTAACAAGGTTTGTTACAGTCAGTCATGTGATACTTAGATTGGTCATTGTCTCAAAGAAAAACTTATATCGGTCAAAATGATAACAATAAGATTGGTTGAGTCAGGTTATATCAACTTGCATTGGGTCTGTTACACTGGTTATTTCTGGTTCGCACTGGATGAATACAACTTTATAATTATTGTAACCTCTTTCTTACACCAGAACTGCATCAGTACTTTGATTTGAAGTACAAGGTGAAAGAACTAAGCTTGGCAATTACTGAGAACTTGGGCCAATGTCAAGTCCCTCGAGACATTGGCTCCTTAATTGCAGTTCATAAGCAACCATTCAAGGAACAACCATAAATATAATGATGCATAATCAGAAGGGCGTCTCAGTGCCATGCCATGAAGGCTCCTGCTTACGCAGGGCTGGGAAGGGTCAAGAGTACGAAGCCTTATCCCGTATATATAGAGAGGCTGTTTTCGTGGTTTGAACCTGCATCTTCTTGGATGTAAGAAGCAAGCCTTACGCTCACAACATGCAATCCCCTCATGCATAATAGGAAAATACTGAAAATATAATGTGTATCACCCTAAAAAGTTAAATAATCTGAGAGCTGGATATTGGATTTGAACATGAATAGTAACCTCCATTCTTTCGCAGCTACAGCACCTTGGAGTGCCATCTAGCTCATGGGAAGGGCAATACTTCTGTAGCCAGAATGGGTGTGCACGGTACTCAATGAGGCCACTCCTATTTGCTGGAATCTGCAAGAAAGAACAAAGTAGAGATTATCATAGGTATACGAATATGTAGCCCAACTTTTACCAAGATCGAAAAGCCTCTCAAAAAAGATTAGACAAGATCACAATGATCTAAACTTGCCCCAGCAGGAACTATTAGTTGTTGATGTCAGGCTAATGTTATAGGCAACCAGTTAACACAGTGATATCAATGATGTTGAGGTGATTCTGGAAGTCAACATTTAGTATCAAGTGACAATGGATTAATATAGCTATATTGAGTGTTACCATAAATATTGGTTCTAGCATAAGATGATCTTTTTGGCAGAAGTTCATAACTCATTAGTAAAATACTTAAAATGAAATGCCTAAAGTAGTATTATACTTGGATGAAATGCTTATGATACTCATATTGCGTATACATTATGTAGAATTACTATTCATACTAAAATCATAGTTATTGTTAGAATAAGGTATGAGTTATATAGTGCACAGAATGATCCGTACTATAAACTTTAGAATATATACAAGAGATGAACACAAACTAAAAGAACCATGTGTGTTTGGAATTAGTAAACATTAAAAGAGCATGAATTTTAAAAGCAAAACTTACAAATTGCTTGCAAATATCACATTTTGGTTGATGACGCTCCCTGTAGCAGGATTTATGGTATGGGTGATCCTCATACATAGAAAACTGTGTCAAATAAATAAGTGAGATTTCGTTAAGTTTAAGCTCAAAGAGGATAGTAAGTAGTAAGTACATGTCAGTTTCTTCACCTCGTACTCAGATATTGGTTGATTGCAAGCGTGGCAACGGAAACACTCTGGGTGCCAGACAGCACCCATACAACTGAGGAAACGTCCATGACCAATTTCAGTATTGCATCCTGCACATATCCTACACCAAAATTATTGTTTCAGGTGAAAGAAATTGAATATATAAGACCCTAGTAATTTTCAGTTATTCATGACGTAGTGGGCTTGTTATGCATTATGTTGAACTTATATGGGGCATATGCTTTGTACAAACTTCTAGCAATCTCTGGATGTTTGATGAGGGTCTGAGGATTACACCAACTCAGTCCATCTTGTACATTTTGGCTTAAAGTTATATCAATTCCTGGCAGGTTTCTCCTTGACTCCATCTATTTCTCTAAAAAAAAAAGATATCTTGGATCTTTTGATGAGAGAATAGTATCTTTGATTACAAGAAAAATTGCAAATTTGAGCATATTGCCAAGTGCATGATGGAATAATTTGAATAGTTAACCCTGAAACCACAACTCCGGAGTTTTGGCATAGTGGCAGGGTTTTTAACATTGCATTTTGACCCTACCTCCAGGACAGCCTAATGAGAAGTTCACCCTTAGCATGCTCCACATATTTGAAACATAACAAAGTATTTCGAACTTATTATGCATCAGTTGTTCTTTCTTATTACTCAAACTTCATGATCATTGAAATAAAACTTGGAAGTTGTGATTTGCGGACATTTCTGATCACAAACAACAATTATATCAGAAAGGCAAAATGTGAGAACCTACTCTGAAGATACTACCTAAAGCCAGAGGAATAAGAGAACGGCATTGGTTGAAAATTGTGGCCATTTTCACGAGGTGGAGACTCAGCAATCAAACTTTCTTGTATTGCCATCGCAAGCAATTCATCTTCCTCCAGATGAGATACATTATCTAGATCAAAGTAACAAATCATTCTCCCAAAGTAATATAAAAAATTTATTAGATGACACATGAATAAGTTTTCCATGAAAAGTATGAGACAACAGGTTGGCATTGAGAAAAATCTATCTGGAAAAAAGATTTCTTATATATTACAAAGCTAAGAGTTCTTATCATCTGGTGAAACTATTATTATTAGCCAACAAATTCAGGCTCCGTGGAAGGCAGCAAGAGAAAAGAAATCTGCAAAGGAAAGAGTATAAAGGATTATCCCAGTTACATGGGTAACAACAATTTGCTCATGAATCATGATAAACTGGTATAATTAACAAATCTTGACTTGTTTGAAATCACCGGAGGAACGGCTAATATATAGAAACTTACAGAAAAATCCACTATAATAGCGAATAAAAAAATCCTTAGCATTTGTTATTATGACTATCTTGAAAGAATGCACATTGTACAGTTACAAGGGGCTTGTGTAGATATGGTGTATCTATGTTACGGAATACAAGGTACCCCTTGAGAAAAAAAATGCATTCTATCTGGCTAAATATTATTAAGCTATAAATTGTTAAATGGATGTGTAGGCTTATAGACTAGCCTAAAAAATATTCAATATCTACCATCATGTTAATGGAGAGTTATTGCGGTAACACGGAGCTGGATGTGCCCTAGTGACCGTCCTGACTACAATCATGATAGCTGATCGCTAACAACTTGGGGACAAATAGTTACGTGATTTGCCTGCTAAATATAGTTTGATAATATTCTGAGTAGGGTACATGATGGGCTTCATCAAGTAGAAATTAACTAATGATTCTCCTTAGTCATGTTAGAGTTAGTCGGTCTCTGTTAGAGATACTGAGTGTATGTAGTCTACTTTAGTCCTATTTGATAGTTCCTCCTCCTATTATATGTACTCGAACCACATCAATATAGTACCCTAATATTATTCGAACGTAGTCCTCTAACAATTATATTGGAGCAGAGCAGGTTCATCTTGGATCTAGCTCTCTCTACACTTCCACCAAAAATAAAACCCATCTCCATCCTACATCCTAAAAACCCTAGATCCCAAACTCCATCATCTCTCTCCATCTCCAGCCACCACCCTCTCCTTCTCCTCCCCAAAACCTAACTAAAAAACCTAAAACCCACAAAATCCAATCCTAAAACATAAGTCCCAATTCTTCCCTGGCTATCTAAGCCTCCACTCTTCCCATCACCACAAAAACCCTAACCCTAGATCCAACTCTAACCCTAGCATCATATGCCACAAGTCCAGCTATCCTAAAACCAACTTGCCCTAAACCTGCATCTTGTATCCCCTCCTTCCTGGCCAGCCTCTAGCCGCATGTTGACTAGTTTTCCATCTCTGCCTCATTTATGATTACAATTTCCGTCCTGATTTGTAGTTGTTATTATTACTGCTCCAGGCCAGTCCACTTGTTGCCATGGCCGGCCCTGGGTAAGCCTGACAAGCCATCAGGTTTGGACAACCCCTCTGGTTACCCCCCCCCCCCCCCCGGCTCCTAAGTCCCCACCTCTCCGTCAATAGAGCCTCCGCGATCCACCCCAATTCCTTCATGTCAGTTGGACTAGCAATCCACTAGGCCAATATTTGAGTTTCCACTGGGAACGCCTCGAGTAGCTCATGAGTCGGGAGAGGAGATCGAAATCCAAGCTCCACGCCGTCGTCAGAACCAGAGATATCTTTTTCTTGAGTTCATATCAGTTCAACATTGATAGCTTTCTGCTTGTTATAAAAAAAATTAAATCTTTTTCTGGAGTCAAGGGCTAGGGTTAACCAAAATTAGCTCTGGCTAGGACAATCCAACCTCCTCGGCTTGTTGCCTCTTCATCCTACTATTGCTCGTCCTGAACCCTCCTGTGACTAGTACACCACCCTCTCGACTCTTCTGTCAACACTACATGCCTATCGACCTTCATTCTGGAACTCCACCTCCTCACCCCTGCCCTCCGTGATCACCCTTTAGACCTCACCGAACCACAACCTCAGCCCTACCTCTTCCAATCTCAAGTCTCTCCCTGGAGCCTGACCCACCTATTCCAGTACCTATCGCCTCCAAATCTTGAACCGCATTTCTAGAGCGCCTTCCCACCTCGCCTCCAATTTTCCTCCTCTACCATGGCACCATCTACTTCCACCTGTAAGACAATTCTAGCCCGCTCACCAACATGTTGTACTGCCAACCCTCCTCCTCTACCGTCACATGTAAGATAATTATAGCCTGCCCACAAATCTGTTGTATTGTCCCATCGACGTCAACTCCGGATCACAACCATCTCCCATCTGTGAGCCCTAACAGAACTCTTCCAACCAGTCCCGACCTCCCCTTAGTCATCCCCGCCCCCCACCCACAGACACGCATACACTCATCTCAGTCCGTACTATGCTCCACAAATCTGCCACCAGCCACCAACCTGAGCTCGTTCAGTTCCTTCCATCCACTTCACATATCCCGACTCCAGCCAGTCTTCTTCAGCCCCCAGACCCACTGGAAACGCCATGCATCCGACAAACGGCACCACCATGCCTTGATCCCAACCATCTCCTACATCTAGCGTCCAACTGTACCACCTACAAACACAGCTGCCTCCAGTGCCATTCTCTTGTGCTCTCAGCTTCACCTCTGATAACTCATGCTATCATCAATCATCTTCGACCAATCTCCCAACCACCACCAACAGCTCCTACTTGTTTGCAGTCATTCCTATTCATCTCAAACACCAACTCCTACATCGTCGACTCCATCTATATCCGACCCTCAAAAATCCTCACGGATAGAAATGTCCAAGTGAATACTTCTTTCCAGGTATACTATCAAATCAACATTGTCTCTAGTATATACTCTACAATGAGTTGCTCAAGCTCATATGGCCTTCGCCGCTCATGTCCACTTCAGTGACATCTGCAAGTCCGGCGGATCCCTCACAGCTGAGAATTGCCAGTCTTGTGCACTCGATTCTCCATGACTAGTGTTTCTCTGGCACCCATACGACTTTGACTATTGATATATAGGAAGGTTTCCTTATATGACTCAAACCATATAAATGAAGTATCCTAATACTATCCCATTGTAATTCTCTAAAAGTCATTTCTGTTAACCCTACTAGTTGGAACATTAAACAGATGCACATCCAGAGTTAATTTATGTCTTCTTTGATGTTTGGTTCCCACCTCTTATGGTACCAACAAGGTACTAGAAGTCTAAATCTGAGTTTTCTCCCATAGGGAAGATACACTGGATCTTTTAAACTTCAGTTGCATTGAACTATATTGTAGACGATACTTTGTTATTATTCATCGTATGGCCTAGATCATTTCTAGTTTTGATCTTATTTTTAGTCTCACACTCGAAAAACATAAGAACAAAGCACACCCTTGTCTATAAAGATGAATGTTCCTAAGGTTTATTACAACTTTGTTGGTACTATTGCTTGTTATATTATTAACCGTATGCTCACCACGATTCTGGATCACAAATCACATTTCTTTATCATGTTTCCTACTAAGGAACCGCTCTCAGTGGTCCCTAGAGTATCCGGTTGTACATGTTTTGTTCACCATCTTGGACCGTTGTTAATAAGTTAGATCCACATGCTGCCAAGTTCATCTTTGTGGGGTATTCTCCTACTCATAAGGGTTATATTTGTTATTCTCCTTCTGACCAGAAGCTTTTTAGTTCTACCGATGTTACATTCCTTGACAATCAGCCTTCCTTCCTCCCCCCCCCCCCCCCCCCCCCCTCCACATACTACTACACCACCAGGAGCCATAGCCTTCACGTCCATCCGTTCTCGTCGATGGACCATTTGTCCCTATTCAACTCCACCACTACCGACACAGCCTCCACGTCCATTCCTTCCCGATGATGGACCATCTGTCCCTACCCCCCTCCAATCCCACCTATATGTTAACATGTTTTATCTTATGAAGGTCAATAATTTGTAGCTCCTTCCATCATATATGTCAAGTCCAATTATTTGATGAAATGTAAAATCTTGAAGGGAAAATGTAACCAGAGAATCCAACAGAAGGAATGCTGTGAGGAACAAAACTTCATAGCAATAATGTTGAACAGTTGAATCGCAGTATCACTACAAGGAGCGATAAAGATAGAACTTACCTACCTCCTTTGCTTTCTTTTCTTCTTCTTCTAATAAGGATTTTGCTTTCTTCTTTTCTTCTTCTTCTAATAAGGATTTTGCTTTCTTCTGTTCTTCTTCTTCTAATGACTTTGCTTTCCTTTGCTCTTCTGATGACTTTGCTTTCCTTTGCTCTTCTTCTGATAAGGACTTTGCTTTCCTTTGCTCTTCTTCTGATAAGGAAAGCGCAATAGCATGATCTAAATCTTCATCTTCACATGCAGACAAGGCATCCTTAAGATATATAGGAAAAAATGTTAGCAGGAACACAGGACACAATTCAAAGTGTGAACATATATAGCCCTCATATACCATAATATACATATTTTCATTTGCATTATAATTGAAAGTGCCTTAACACTACACCAAGAATATAGTTGCCATATCATGCATTATCCAAGCATGACATGGTGTCTCGGTTGTGCACAGAAAAGTCACAAGACCAAATTCGGATTGGATCCTACTGAGGAACAACAGAAAACAAAAGGTAGGGAATGAGAGAAAATAGAACACACATGCGATTTAACATAGTTCACACCAAAATGGCTATATTCCCAGGTTACTAATTAAAAGAAAAGAGAAATACAATAGCTATGGAGGAAATCCGCCCCACATCACTAGGAAAACCTCACCAAACCCTCTCCCCCAAAACAAATACAATGCGAGCCTAATAGATTCACAAAGATCCCAAACATGTAATGCTGCCTCTGGTTCTTTTTATTGAGACTGCCGCTTCAAGTGATTGCTAATGCTGCTCTTTTGTAGCTCTGCCACTGCTGATCTTGTGCTGCTTCAGTTCTCTTACATCTAATTCGGACCTCAGTATCTCACACTTTCTAAATATATTGGTGGCATGTCTATGTAATGATTTGGTCGGCTCTAGCATATCAGCAACAATTTTACATAATATTGGTGCTGCACCAATTAGACAGCTTAGATGCTAAATAAATCACCAAAGGAAAGAATTGATTTGACTGTCAAGTATTCAACACCCAATCACCAATGGGATTACATCAGCCAGAACCCTTTTTATCCAATATAAATGTGAGATATGAAATAGTGAATTTGAGTCACTGGTTGAACAATCTCGTGTTATCTTGTCAACTATGATGTTTGTTGATTTATTTTCTTCAATGTATCTTAATGGTGAATCACCTTGTCATGACCTATATGGTCATGTTTCATCAAGCATCTTCAGAACTCATCTATGATTTATGTGCATTAGATCCATGTATTGCACTTGCATCAATTTATATATATATCAACCGGTGGACATGCTCATGTAGTTGGTACGTGCTTTCTTGACAGGCGTTTGACAAAATCCACCTGTAAGAGAGGCCCTGAAGATGATAGATTGGTGGTGTCTTAGGTTTACATCTACAGATAGAGGGTACTTTGATACATCTCTTTTCTCTGGGAGATGATATGTTGCAAAGACACGGCAGAATGGTATCCTTACCCATATCATGTCTGTACTTGTATCGTGTCCATACCTGTATCCATGTTTGTATCCCACAACATAGTTGATTACTTACTGTACCTATCTGAAGATGCCCATAAAACCGCATCTATATTGTGCACTTATCCATATCCGTTTACGTATTGGTGCAGCATAGGATGATGACCTGTCTTAAAATATTTGAGTGGCAGAGCCACTACCTACATAAAATCAAAGTTACAAACAAATATAGAATTTAAAATTATCTATTAAGTAATTACCAGTGAACTAGAAGCTTCATTCTGAACCCTATCATTCCCATATTTGTCATGATATTTCCCTTCTGATATTCTATGGCTGGAGCCCTTAAAAATCTTTTTCAGCCAACCCATTATTTGACTCTTCTTTCAATATAGGGGAAAACCCTGCACAGAGGAAACACATAATGGAGCAAAGCTTTAACAAATATGAAACATAATAGAAAGGATTACAGTCTCAAGGATCCAGCCATGCAGGGACCTCCTACCTATACAAGTAACAACCGAAAGTAGATACTATGATAAGCTCAATACATCCATGATCCAATCAGTATATTGTTTTATCGCAATTATATTCTACATACAAAATCAAGGGCTTCCGGATGCAGGAAACTGAACCTTGATGAGTAACAAATTAGTATCAATAATCATATATTGAGTAAAACTTATAAAAGACACAAAAATCATACACAGAATGTACCAAAAGAAATTGACACGAGGGCACACTCGCTAAACATGCATAATTAGCAAAAGGAAATAGTTCACCCGATATAGAGAAGCAACATACCAGTTAAAAGGAAATATATACTAATACCAGTGTACACAGATTGAACCTCAAAATTGAACAATACCTTGATGAGAGATAATGGCTCCAATCAGAAAATTCTACTGCCCTTCCTTTCGGAGTGTTCAACTTCAATCAACCATGCATAAACATCATGTTTTCAACCACTGCTTTATCTGTCCATTTCATTCTGAGGAAGAAAATGAATTTGTTAAAGAACCAGATATATGATACAAAAAGGAAGAAAAGAATATGGAGATTTCCAAAGTCTCATTTGTGTCCAACACCAAAGTCAAAAGGAATGATACTTTACACCTCATTTCCTTTGTGGCTTTCTGTATCATTGCCAACTTAACACTTTATAAAAATTGGGAAAGGATGGAAGGATATTTAGGAAGTGGGTCCTCTTTGTCCTTCCACCACAAAACTAAAAAGGATTTAGGTGAGTATGAACAAGGTTGTGTTCTATCAAGTTTTCGTTTGGATGGCTTTCTTCTATACTTTTTTTAATTGTTCCAATGTCTACATCAGCTGGCGAAGAAAGTGTGTGCATTGTTTAGATTCACATCCTGAGATAAGGAATCTTGGTTCTTTCTACAGGTCTGGATAATTTTTTCTCCAGTAAATTTCCTATTGTGACATTAAGGGGACAGTTTAGATTACTATTACATGTTGTTCTTCTAATCTTTTCTCACTGGATAACATCATCTATCTTGGGCGTGCTTGGTTACCTTTATTACATGATATGGACATGGATACAATAAGGACACGATATAGATATGGGATATGGACATTTTTAGACAGGTACATAAGTAGTCCCATATGCTACACTAATACGGACACGGATACGGGTACGTACACAATATGGATATGGACATTTTTCCATATCTGTGCAACATACTTGGTTATAGTGAATTAAAATTCCGTGAAGGATCAAATACCAATGCTTTGTTCTTATAAATCAAATAAATTCATTTCTACCACTTTGGAATTTCTATTCTTCTTTTGTTATATATGGTTGAAGAATTGGAGCTCATTCATCACTACCGTATCTCAGCAGAACTAGAACATGAACATGAACGTAGTCGCAGGAAAGTATATACCTAATCAATATGATGTGGAGCTTTTGGTGACATCTACTTGAACCTATATTTTGTGTTATGTTCCAATATACTGAACATCTAGGCCTCGTTTGGTTCACGGATTTAAGGAACCAAGAAAAGAAAGTTGTTCCTTTCCTTTGTTTGGTAGCCACAAACTTGGGAATCAATTTCCTGACAAGAGGGAAAATTGGTGGGAATATGGTTCCACTCAAGACCCGTGGGATTGATTTTTCCCTTCTCCTTTCCCAACATTTATTACAAAAGTTATGACAAAAGTAACCATGTGTCATTGCTTATTTACCATTAATGTTATTTTTTATAATATGATTTTTATTTTAAAAGGTAAGGATATTATTGGAACACTGTTATATTTTGTTTTCCTTTCCTAGGTAGTTTCCTTGTTTTACCAAACAACGGAAAGGAAATGTGACATGAATCCTACTTTCCCATTCCTATGGAAAATACAAGGGAATTCATTTCCTTTCCGTGAACCAAACGAGGCCCTAAAGTATACGAGGAATATCCGATCCAAATGGTATCATCTTACTTTTTCATCTAGACTTTCTATAGTGTAGGGAACAGCTCCTCCTTGAGTCCAATAGGGGGTGGGTGCCAGGTCGATAGTCGGTCATAAAAACTATCTCAATTCTTATATGGAGCTTTCTTATGTTCCATACCGACCCACTCTTATGGGAGAAGGTTTGGATGATGACGATGAGCTATGCTATACGGACGTAGAAAAATGGTGTCCATACTCGTGTCATGTCCGTACCAATACCAGTGTTCACATTCGCGCAACACAGATGACTGACTACCTTGTACCTATTCGAAAAAGTTTGTATCCCTTATTCCGTATCGTGTCCTTTATCCATATCTCTGCCCGTGTCGATGCAACATAGATGATTTGTCAACAAGCATTCAACAGTTCCCATATGAGATACCAACTATGATACCCTTCGATCGTATACAGCATTTGTCAAAAGAAACTGGGCATATACCCAATTCAGAATCAGCAACGAAATAAATAGGCAAATACATCGGTCAACAAGCATTGGAACCTTGAATCTTGATCAATACACCCAGAGCCGGCCCTGGGGTAAGCCAGACAAGATTTTGGAGGACTTGGGCAACCCCTCTCTACTTAGAGCAACCCCCCAGGCTCAGCGTGATCCCAATAGAGGCCGGGGTCGCAGTGACGCTGCAGGATCAACCTACGATAAAGATCAATGGACAACCAAAACTAGTTTTGGATAGGACAACTCAACCCCTTGGGCCGGCCCTGAATGTGTTCAATCAAATATGCCTAAGCAAGCAACATGTCCCAATTGAAACTAAAGTTAAAATCAGTAAAATAGACAACCAATCGACATGCCTGGAAATCTCAAATTTTGGGCAGACTGCTTCCAATCAGCAACTTCTCCCCCACGCCTTGCACTTCTCTCTCTCTCTCTCTCTCTCTCTGTCTCTCTCTCTCTCTTTTGTGGGTTTATTATGTATCATTTGCTCACTCCTCCCAATATAGATTTGGTGAAGGAAAAAGTGGTGGTGGTGGGTCTTTGTCAACAGAGTGGATCCTGCTGCTGTGATGCTCCTTCCGCCATAAAACTGGCAGCGGGTTTAGGTGAGCAGGAACACGTTTTTGTGTGCTTTTCAAACTTGGAGGGGGTTTCCTTTTGTTCACATTCTCCTGTTGCCAGCATCAGCTTCTTGGATCCTTCTTCGTTTCTTTTCTTGGATCCTTACCATTTTCCTAGTGGGGCTTTTTTTATGTTCTCTTTGTTTTGGAATTATGTTGGGGTACATTGAATTGGAAGTCAATGAAGTGTATCGATCCATAGTATAGTTTGGAACCTTCTTAGCAATTCGGAAAAAAAAAAGGAAAAAGAAAAAGAATAGTGCTATGTTGTCCGCGAATTTGGATCATAGTCCTGACTCGCGGACCACGTATCGTCCGCTCATTGGGGTAGCGGGGTTGGCCGGTTCCCAAAAAAAAAGGGGGGACGGCAACGATAAAAGAATAAATAGGCATAGTCCAAGTAAAATACGTTATAAAAAAAATTTAAAATTCGGTCTGAAAATTTTTATTTATTTATTTTAGTACATACATTTTTTTTTATCCAAACAACTCATTAAACAAAAATCCATAAGAGCATCTCCTACCCTATTGTGACTTTGGAAAAAAGTTGTTGCCACATAGGAATGACAAAATTTTATTCAAAAGTTCTTCTCCAATGCAATTGTCAAGTCAATTGTGATGCTTATGTGGCAAAAATTAAAGAAGACATTGTGAAGTTGATTGTCTTGTTCTAGACAATGCACTTGACAATGCCTTCTCTTCCGTGTCATCAATTATGAATAAAAAATATTAGAAAAAAGAAAGAAGATGAGTAGTTGTCTTAAAAGTTGCCTTGGAAGTTGGAAAAAATAATTTTTATTGTCTCCTCAATATTTTTGCATTGGAGAGAATTTTTCTATCTCATTGTCTTTTGAGATATAATTTTGCCACATAAACAAGACATTATCTTGTGGCTCATGCCACATAGGAGCCACCTAAGACTCACAACACTTAGCAAGACAATAGGGTTGGAAAGGAAAGGAAAGGAAAGGAAAGGAAACTGATTCCTTGATATTTCATTTCCTTTAGGAAATTATAATTCCTATAAACTTTCCTATTCGGTGTTTGAAAAGATCGGGATTATAGCCGGAATATATCTTTAATTTCCATTATAGTGTTTGGTGTTTGTAAGGAAAGGAAACAAAATCAAGTCAATTTTCCAAAAATACCCTCGCGCTAATAAAAATAATTATTACTTAGAAATATTTTTGTCTAAAAGATATTATGGATAAAAATGGTAAATAATATTATGAACATGGATATTTTGGTCAAAACTTTTTGTAATAAATGCGGGAAAGTGATTCCTTAGATAAATGGGAGGAACCACTTTCCCCCATATTTACCTACCTCTTGGGAATCATTTTCCCTTTCCAACAACTTTCCTTTGGCTCCCAAACATAGAAAAGGAATCACTTTCTTTTCTCAAGCTCAAATTCCGGTAACCAAACGAGGCCTAAGTCCATGTTTCCACATGTAGTGCCCCGCTCCGCGAATGTACTAGATAGACAGAAAGATCGGATTGCTGGCTCTGCAACAGAAGACGATTGATCTGGGTGAGTGGACGAAGTCTCATTTGCTGATTCGCTTACGCCTTAAGAATCTGAGTTTTTGATTGATTGCTATTGTTAATAACAAGACAGTAAATCATTGAGTATGCTTCTAAGAGAATCCACATGTTGCCATGCTAAGAACAAGAAATGAGTTAACCTGTATGCTAAGAAGAATTGTTGCCTGCTAATAAGAAACGAACTGATGCCTGTATGCTAAAGTAGAGATATTGCCTTTAATCAATGAATTGTTACCATGCTTGATAAGAAAAGAAAATAGAATGTTTACATGTCCCTGAATAGAGTATGGTTATCAAGAGTAGATTCATGCTTGTTGTTATCGTGCTTGCTTAAACAGAGATTGTTTATTGTTTCCCCGATTGTTGCTATAAAGAAAGAGATATACAGAGAAGGCACATTGTGCTGTTAAAAGAGATGATACGGCTTGTCCGTATAGAGAAAAGAGTAGAGCTACTGGCTCGATTACATGAAAAAGAAGAGATGAATATGTTTGCAAGTTGCTTGATTGATGTATTATTATTTATATGATAGTTGCATTTGCATTGGTCTAGACGGCTTGTGCACAAGTGGTAGTCTCTCGACGATTCTGGGGGCGCCCAGAGTCGATCGGCCTAGGAGAGAACATGACACCTGGGGCTAGAAGTCCCCACAGAAAGAGGGGGTGTCAGCCTTTTAGTAGTTGGACAAGAAGTTCCGACTGCTAATATGGGTATTGCCCATGGACCACAAGAGTTATTGTCATGCTGCATATTGATAAGAGTTAAAAGAATGTTTTGCTAAGTTATTGTCATGCTGCATATTGATAAGAGTCAAAAGAATATTTTGCTAAGAGCTAACAATACAGAGACGAACAGGAAAAAGTGTTGGTTTTATCATGTTTATGCTAATCCTTGTCTTGTGCAGGGATGGACGGTCGACTATGGTAAGAATCACTGAAAAAGTGATACATATGTACTGCTTAAGTCTTGACATGAATTGCTTGCAGAGATTTATCTATGCCATGAAAAGCTATGTTCCACTAAAGAAAAGATTAATGTATCATGCTTGTCATTGACCCTAACAGTTGCTCGAACAAAAGAAATGATATGCTCATGAAACACGCTGCGCACTGCACAAATGAATACTCATCGTGTTTGAATTGAATAGTCCCTTGTATGCTTGAAATAAAATAAACTGTGGCTTTTCAAAGATGTGTTTTCAAAAGAGATGTAAACTGACTCTGTATGCATGAAATGAACATAGGTAAAGAGTAGCAAGATCACATCACAAGAAACATTTTCTCACTAAATGAACAGTGATCGTTTCAGGCAAATGTAGCTCTTTGTTCACAATTCACCAATATGCTGATATACTGACCCACCATCAGTCTGCATGCAGGTGCACTATGCATCGAGAAGGATAGTCTGAAGCGATAGCCCGAGCCTCATCATCAGGAGCCAGAAATCAGAAGAGATGCCAAGAGATGACATCTGTTGCAAGAGTTGGTTTGGTATATAAAGGGATGTAATGTATGGGAACGGGATCATTGTAATCTGTAAAGTTCTGAGAGAATGTAACATTGTATCAGAGAGAATCGAGAGCTTGTAATCTGTTCAAATGAAATCAATAAAGAGAATTGTTCTTATTATCATTGTGTTCAAAGCTTGTATTCTGAAATATGTCCGCTGCTGCTTCAATTATCTGCTATACGTTCCGATGCGTATTGTCAATCTTGTCTATCTTGTCTTGCTTCAGGTCTTGGTCTTGTGCAAGCGTAACTTAGGATTGCACGACATCACGTCTTAGCGAGGACGAACGATCCCAAAAGGTCCGAAGCGAGGACGAAATGACTCTGCGGGATCGGGGTGTGACACCACACATCTCACAAAATGGTCATTGATGCAGGTAACAAGAATGTTGAATTTCTTTCTTGGTAATAACTAGGTTGCATGTGAGGCCTTTTTTTTATAGATAATTTTTTGTGAATTGTGCCATAGCTGCAAGAGTTAATGAAAGATTGTTGGATTTCTTTTTTGATTAATTAAATAGGTTAGCATTGTCAGCCGCATTGTTTTGTGTCGAAATTTTTAATTTTTCGTACGAAACACATTTAAAACTTCACATCTTAAAATTCGCATATTAATTCAAATTTTTCAAAAATAAGTATAATATTTCTAAAAGATGAGAAAAAATTCGCATAATATACATGTTTTATCCGGATGATTGCTAACAAGGATTTAGATTTTGTTAAACACGACTGCCAAAACGTCTTGGACGTGATGATACTCAGTCACCCGTTGAGTTGGGATAAGATTCTGATCGAGTCATATCGGATTTGGATTTGATTAAATTGCCTCGGGTCCCATCTATTTGGTTCCTTGGTCGGACTCAAGTCGAGTTATGTGCTAAGTTCGTATCAAAGTCAAAGTAAATATTTGGGTTTAGTCGAATTGGATAGTGGAGTTTTGGGTTTTATTCAGATAAGTATCAAGTTTGAATTGGGTCCAGTTTTGATTTAAGGTGACTATGGATCCGGTTGGGTTGGATGAGATTTGGATCCACTCGAATCAGATCTAAATATATATATTTTGTTAGGGTCTATAGCAGACTTTGGTCAAATTAGTTCGGATTGGATTCTAATTCTGATATTTGAGCCTAGAAGAATTGTGGCCGCACAACTTCTAGACTAAATTACAATTTGGTAACCTCAACTATTCATAATTTTCTATTTAATATTTCCAACTTTGATATGTATTAATTTGATACCATAAAACATAAAATGACTAAACTACTCCCCTTTCCCACCCAACACACTCCTCTCTCTCCCCACTCGGCCACCCTCCCCTCCCCCCTGCACCTACCCCGTCCTCCCCACATTCCAACTCTCTCTCCATCGCATGATGTTGGTATTGTCGCCGCTGCGGAGAGAGGGGTGACGGGGTTGGGGTAGCGGCGCATGGGGTGGGGTGAGATGGGTGCGGTGAGGGATGGTGCTTCCTGGGGAGGGCGGTCGGGTGGAAGGGGTGGTACGGCTGGGTTAGGGGAGAGAAAGGGGTAGTTTCATAATTTTTGTTTTTTTAGCGTATCAAATTGATACCTATCAAAGTTGATGGTATCAAATTGAAAAACTTAAATATTTGAGATTATTAAGTTATAGTTTAACCCAATTTTTATTGTGGGTCTAGATGGATCTGGATGGCTTTCCCAAAGCATGCAATATTTATATCTCTATTGAATTTTCTATGGCATCATTTAGCTAGAAAAAACTTTAATATAGGAAATAAGAGTACACTTAACTATTAGATACCATAACCTTTTTTTTTTATCAAGCACACACTCACTCACACTCTCTCTCTCTCTCTCTCTCTCTCTCTCTCTCTCTCTCTCTCTCACGCGTGGGGCCATGCGAGAAGATAAAAATGCGGGCCATATGTGATATTTGTGGTGACACAATTCTCATAGGACAAGATCTATTTTTAGAAAGTACAATGGGTGTGACCGTATTATGCCTCCCAAATTCATAAACCTCCCCAAAAAAATACTTATGTTATATATTTTACATTTATATATAACTATATATAGAAAATGAGTTCATGAAAAATGTTGATTACGAACGATTAATTGATGATTTTGCAGCTATGAATGTTATAAGATCGTTCTTAATACGAAGATAGCGAAAATGTACTTATTTGCTTAAGTTTACTCTCTCTTTTAGTTGATATTAATGCAATTGAAATATATTGTAGTTGGATGATTTTTCTTAGTTGATGTTAAGTTTAGATAAAAAAATTTGGATTTTTTTTTTTTTTTGGTTAGAAATTTCTTTTTATATGAGAATATGTCTCATTTTATTTTTCGTACAGGGTTTGGCCGTCCTTAACGATTCTCAGCTTCGGACTTGCCTAGGACATGTTTAGATTATTATAACTTCAAAAACCTGTGAAAGTGAGACTTACGTTCATTTGCATGTACTAATTGCTATACATATGTACCATGTTTTTAGTTACTAATGGTGTTTGGTTAGACATCATTATATTCTCTGTAGTTGTCCAATTTAATCTTTTTTTTTTATTTGAATAAAATAGTAAGAAGTAGTTTTGTAAGTAATAAGTTATAGTTATTGTTAATTATTTGAGAATAGGTTCATATCACGGCTAATCCAGTTTATTCGTGAGCACAAAAAGCGTATCGATCAAAGTGAACTGCCATGTGGTTCTAGTTCATCGGATTTCTTTTCCTTCCCTCCCTTAAAGGAGAAGAGCAATTGGTTGAGACTCGATCTCAATTTAGATTCTCACTTTTCAAGAGGCATTTATATGTAGTAAATTAGTAACAGAAAGAAAACATCATCTTTCATGTACATATGTAACTTCCTACACAATCTATAGAAATTTTCGTCCAACTTGGCATATATATATCAATAGTAATAGTCATTGTGAGACTAATTCTTCTCCTAATTTCTTTTATTCTTATTTAAAAAAAATCATTATTGTAATTTTTATTTTATTAATTATTGATGTTATTGTTAATATGTTTCTAAAACGATTGGCGCGTGCTGGAAGTAATAATAAAAAGACGAATGCTTGCATTTTTTACACAAATCCATTGTAGTCCAGCCCGGTTAGGATACCTGGCTTTCACCCAGGCGACCCGGGTTCAAATCCCGGCAATGGAACAATATTTTTTTATGGCAAAATTTATTTTAAAAAAAAAATAACTACAAGTTTTGATTGCCTCTTCCACATAAACCAATTTATAGTTCATGTATATTTTTTTTATTCAAGCTAGTATATAAACCTTGTACATCAAATAATGTTATGACTTCCTACAACTTTTAGATTTTTTTTCTTGTTTTATTTGTAATAATATATATAAACAACTTTGGAAAGTTAAAATTTATGCGTATGCATCGTGTACGCAAATTCTGTTTCCCATTTTTTCACTTTCATATACTTTCATGCAACCAAACAGTCTCATAGTTTATCGGATCTCTCTTCCTTCTCTCCCTTCCAAAGAGCAATTGGTTGAACTCTTCACCAAGGTTCAGACTCGATCTCAATTTTGTTTCGCACTCTTCAGAGGCATTTAGACGTAATAATTCTTTTGTATAACGCACGATTTTTTTTGTGCTGCATTGCATACTTTTTTGGCCCACTGTTTCTAACTCCTACTATTTTTATAAATAAAAGAAATAATATATTTTTGTGACTTAATCTACTTTTATCTTCTACCATCCAGTCAGGATCTTATGCCATCTTTATATTTTCCAACTTGGCATATATACCCATATTAATCATCATTGTGAGACTAATTCTTCATGTATTTCCTCTTATTCTTATATAAATAAATAATAATCGTTATTGTTACTTTTATTTTTATTAATTATTATTGTTATTGTTAAGGGCTAATTAGAGTTTAGACCATAGAGTTTATACCGGATAAGAGTTTAGGCTTTAACATGTCCATTTAGAGAGTTTTGCCACTAGATAAAGTGTTTTTGGATCCTAAAATGTACACTGCAACACTAAATTCAGGGACTAAATTTTATAAATGGATATGTCAGGGTCTAAACTCTAAGTTGGTATAAACTCTAGGGTCTAAGCACTATTTTTTTTTTTTTGATGTGTCGTTTTCTCTGAGCCAACGAACAACGCCTAGAGGGTTTCGAACCGTATCCATCCCCACGGAACCCTCCGGTGTACCCAACGGACTACACCCACACAGACTAAACTCTTATAGGTCTAAACTCTAATTAGCCCTATTGTTAATATGTTTCTAAAAAACCTCTGCAATTTAGAAAAGCACTGTGCACTTTTTAATGGAAATCCATTGTAGTCCAGCCCGGTTAGGATACCTGGCTTTCACCCAGGCGACCCGGGTTCAAATCCCGGCAATGGAATAATACAACATTTTAAGGCAAATTTTATTTTATTTTATTATTATTATTATTTTTTTTTTTTTTAAATTTACAAGTTTTGATTGCCTCTTCCGCATGAACCAATTTATAGTTCATGTATTTTTTTATTCAAGCTAGTATATAAACCTTGTACATCAAATAATGTTATGACTTCCTATAACTTTTAGATTTTTTTTTTCTTGTTTCATATTTGTAATACAACTTTGGAAAGTTAAAATTTATGCGTACGCATCGTATACGTAAATTTCGTTTTTCCACTTTTACACTTTCGTGCAACCAAAGTGCTTCTTGTTCATCGGATCTCTCTTCTTTCTCTTCCTTCCAAAGAGCAATTGGTTGAACTCTTCACCAAGGTTCAGACTCGATCTCAATTTAGATTCTCACTCTTCAGAGGCATTTAGATGTAATATTTTTTTTTGTTTAGATGACTGGCATAATGCACAATTTTTTTGCTGCATTGTATGCTTTTTGGGCCCACTGTTTTTAGCTCCTACTATTTTTATAAATGGAAGAAATAATAGATTTTTGTGACTTAATCTACTGATGTTTCGCTATCCAGTCAGGATCTTATGCCTTTACTCGGTAATCATCCTTGGATGTAGTAAATTAGTTACATAAAAAAACACGACCTTTCATGTACATATATATAACTTCCTACCCAATCTTTAGAAAATCCCATCTTTATATTTTCCAAACTTGGCATATATACCCATATTAATCGTCATTGTGAGACTAATTCTTCTCCTATTTCCTTTTATTCTTATATATATAAATAAAAATCGTTATTATTACTTTTATTTTTATTAGTTGTTATTGTTAAGGGCTAATTAGAGTTTGGACCATAGAGTTTATACCGGATTGGAGTTTAGGCTTTAACATGTCCATTTAGAGAGTTTTGCCCCTGGATAAAGTGTTTTTGGACCCTAAAATGTACACTGCAACACTAGATTTAGGAACTAAACTCTCTAAATGGATATGTCAGAGTCTAAACTCTAAGTTGGTATAAACTCTAGGGTTTAAGCACTATTTTTTTTTTTGTGTCATTTTCTCCGAGCCAGAGCAATGCCTAGGGGGTTTCGAACCGTGCCCATCCTCATGGGACCCTCTGGGTTACCTCGGTGTACCCAACGGACTACACCTCCACAGACTAAACTCTTATAAGTCTAAACTCTAATTAGCCTTATTGTTAATATGTTTCTAAAAAACTTTGCAATGTAAAGAAGGCTGTGCATTTCAAACATAAATCCATTGTAGTCCAGCCCGGTTAGGATACCTGGCTTTCACCCAGGCGACCCGGGTTCAAATCCCGGCAATGGAATGGTATTTCTTTAATGGCAAAAATTATTTTTAGAAAAATAATTACAAGTTTTGATTGCCTCTTCCACATAAACCAATTCATAGTTTTTCATGTTTTCTTTTATTCAAGGTTGTATATAAGCCTTGTACATCAAATAATGTTATAACTTCTTACAACTTTTAGATTTTTTAGAATTTTTTCTTGGTTCATATTTGTAATACTATTTGTGTTGGTGTTTTTGCCTTTGGACTAGAAAAGATAGTCCCACATCGGCTACACCAAATGGTGAGTATCTCAATATAATGCATTGCTTGTGTTGAGGTGTGCACATGAGGTGTAGTGGGGCACAAGTTTGTGCCATGTGGAAGTATTTTCCTAGAAGGAAAAAGGATTAAATCCAACAAGGATGCAAGTTAATTTTTGTTGTGCGGACTCGGACTTGGACACGGACTCCAGGATGTCTCGTGCATGCACGGGAGTGTTCGGAGGGTAGGCGTGGACTGGCACACTTCTATGCTGATTGTGGGATGATCTAAAATATCAAACTCTATTTTTGAGTATTGGTATTTTAGTCCTACATCGGATAGGAGAAGAGGTGAAGTCTCAACTCCACTCTATAAATAGAGCCCCTTGGCCTCCTTTGAAAGATGCACCAAGAAGAGAGTGAAGGGAGTCTGTAAAGTCCAGGAAGTCCGTTCAAGTCTCAAATATTGACTTACGAGCGTTCCAGAAGTTCTTCGTGAACTTGCTGGTTCATGGAAGCTGTTCGTGCTCGTGTGGGACGAATAAAGCTTTGAGCAACGGTGGTTCATTCACCCCAGCATTTCATTCTCGCCTGTCATCGCTGCTGTTGCCTTTTACAGTAACTTCTTTTTAGAAGCTCTACTGTCGATAGTCGCTTGCACAAAAGTCTCTTTAGATTTTTTGTGTATTACGTAGAATCTTTTTAGATCCTCGTAATTCAGAATCCTCCAGGATCTCTATTGCACATCTTCTTTAAGGTGTTGCATTTGAAACGTTGTCTTTACAATTGTTTCAGTTTTAGAATTTTCCATCGAAAATTGTGCCTCGGCACTAACAATCTCAAAGCTTTATTGAGAAGATGGATAACTCTCGTGCTTCGCTCATTGATACCAGTTTTAACAAGTTGGAGAAATTCGATGGCGAACACTTCCAGATATGGAAACGAAAGGTCACTTTAAATCTTTAACTCGTGAATGTTGATCACGTGCTGTCAGAAGAAGAACCGATCGTTCCAACCACTGGATCTGCTGCGGCTGTGGCCGCTGCTACAACCAAACAAGCGAAGTGGAAGAAAGAAAATAGTATATGTAAACTACTGATACTCAATTCCATGGAAGACTCTCTGGCAGAGTCCTACTCCAAGAAGACATCTGCCAAAGAGATAGGGGACTCCTTGGAAAAGCTCTATGAAGATGACGAGAACCGGTCCAAGATCTTCATGGTAGAAAAATACCATAAGTGGACCTTCGAAGACGAGAAGTCGATGCTGCCCCAAGTGAAGGAGTTTCTGAAGTTGCGTCAGAAACTAGAAGACGAGAACATGCCCCTCGTCGACAAGTTTGTCGTTGGAGGGATCGTCGCGAAACTTCCTGCAGGATGGAGCAACTTCTATGCAAGGATGCATCGAAAGAAGATGGAAATTAGCTTGGAAGATTTCTTGCAAGAGATCCATGTTGAGGACGAGATGCGCTCTCAAAAGAAGATGGATACTCTGTCCAAGCAACTGGCGAAGGCAAATCTGGTCCAAACCAGAGAATACCAGGGGAAGCAGGCTGCTTCTCATCGCAAAAAAAAGGACTTCACGAATCTGAAAGTGAAGGGTCCTGCTTTCAAGCAGCAGAAGTCCAAGTCCCATGTGACTTGCTTCAATTGTGGCAAGAAGGGCCACTACAAATCCGAATGCAAGTCTAAGCCCAAAGAACAATGTGAGCCTAGTAAGGTTTCTATGATTACTAATCTAGTTGCCATGATGGCACAGGTTGCAACTGTGGGGGCTGACTTGGACTGGTAGATAGACACTGGTGCGACCTGCCATGTCTGTTCAGACAAATACTGGTTCGTCTCTTATGAGCCAACTTCAGCGAAGGTCATAATGGCAAACCAGGCACAAGCTGATGTACTGGGGATCGAGACGGTGGAGCTGAAACTCACATCAGGGAACACTGTGACGCTTTAAGGTGTGAAGCATGTTCCAGTAATTGCTAAGAACCTGATCTCTGGAAGTCTGCTCTGCAACGCAGGCTTGAGGATGGACATCAATGCTGGCCAGTTGGTGATGTCCAAGAAGGGTACATTCTTCGAAAAAGCTTTCCAAACTGAAGGAATGTACAAGATTCAGCTTGTTGTAACCCAGCATGATAATATAAATGCAATCACTTTTTCTGATTATTCTCTTGAGTTGTGGCATAATAGGCTAGGACATGTTCATTGTAAAAGGATTAACAGAATGTCTAGTCTAGGACTTATCTCCAAGTGTGGGGGTAAGGTAGAGAAATGCGAAGTATGTGCTCAGACGAAGATCACAAGAAAACCCTTTCACAGGGTCCATCGAAGCACAGATCTTCTGGAGTTGGTTCACTCAGATATCTGTGACTTCAAACAATTCTCTACAAAGGCCGGGATGAAGTATTTCATTACTTTCATCGATGACTTCTCAAAGTATGCTTTTGTCTACTTGTTTAAGTCTAAAGACGAAGCATTCGAGAAGTTCAAGGAGTTCAGGGCCGAGGCTGAGCGGCAAACTGGACAACAACTCAAGAGGTTAAGGAGTGATCGAGGCGGGGAGTATCGGTCTCATGAATTCTTATCATTCTGCAAAGAACATGGAATCATCAACGAGACAACGGCTCCGTACTCTCCTCAATCCAACGGAGTAGCAGAATGTTGACAGAGATGATGAACTCCATGCTGTTGACTGCGGGTCTTCTAAAGTGCTACTGGGGAGAAGCTGCACTAACGACAACGTTCATTCTGAACAGAGTGCCATTTGCTACTTCCGACATAACTCCTCATGAACTCTGGTTCAAAGTCAGACCTAACTTGAATGTCATTCGAGTGTGGGGGTGTCTGGCTTATGTGAAGCTCCCGGATCTGAAGATTCAGAAGCTGGGGGACAAGGACTACGAAGGCGATCTTCTTGGGGTATGCCGAGAAGAGTGATGCTCGGAGATTCCTTGATATCGAGTCAAACCATATCATCGAATCTCGCGATGCTGAATACTTTGAAGACAAGTTTGCAAAACACAAGAATATTGTTCTCGTAGATCTTCCGGAGAATGATGAGGGTACAAAGCAGACAGAAGTCTTTAATGAACCAGTAGTCCAAGATAAAGCTGTCGTCAAGGAGACACCAGCTGAACCAGAACTCGCTGAGCCGTCAACTAAGCGAACGAGGAGGCCGAAAGACTTCGGAGATGACTTCGTCACCTATCATGTGGAAGCAGATCCGCTTACCTATGATGAGGCGATGAAGACCAGAGATGCTGTATTCTGGGAGGAGGCGATAGACAACGAGATTGACTCAATCACCTACAATAACACATGGGTATTGGTTGACCTGCCAGAAGGAGCAAGACCCATCGGATGCAAATGGATCTTCAAGAAGAAGATGAAAGCAGATGGAACCATTGACAAGTTCAAGGCCAGGCTAGTGGCCAAGGGGTTTGCTCAGAAGCAGGGGATCGACTACTTTGACACTTATGCTCCAGTAGCTCGGATGACAACCATCAGATTGTTAATTGCTCTAGCAGTAATACACAAGCTGGTGATACATCAGATGGATGTGAAAACGGCATTCCTTAATGGCGAGCTGACCGAAGAGATCTACATGCAACAACCAGAAGGTTTTGTTGTCAGAGGTCTGGAAGACAGTCTGCAAGTTGATGAAGTCTCTGTATGGTTTGAAACAAGCTCCCAAAATGTGGCATAAAAAGTTTGACAAGGTGATAAGGTCAAATGGCTACAAGGTCAGTGAAACAGACAAGTGTGTCTATGTCACTCCCCGATCCTGGAATACGTATTTTAATACGTAAACCGATAAATTATTTTTACCTTGAATTTATACGATATTTATTATGCAGTATTTCTTCATGCATTTTCCAAAAATATTCGACAAAATATTATTTACTAATTTATTTTCTGCATTTGGGCCTACAGTTTTGGCTCATTTGGGTAACCTATTTTTGGTTCACCAATGGTTCATCATGAACCCATGGGTTCAAGATTCTATATAATAACTCATCTCATTCTCTCTCCTCTCATTTACTTCCTCTCATTTATTTCCTCCACCAACCAAGGCAAGTACCAACTTGCTCAAGAGATGGATCCATATTTTGTCATTGATTTCTTACAAAACTATTTACCAAAATATATTCTTCTCCTCAATCTATACTAGTTTAGAACTTGGAAATTTCCATTTTGAAGCTTTGATTTTTGTAGATCTAAGTTTTAATCATTTTTGGATTTTGCATGGTTTGATCTACTTTAGTTGGATTTTATGGATTTTTGATGCTTCCATGTGGAAGAGCATTCAGTTTCATCCAAGTTGAAACTTTGGAAATCTGGATTTGGAGTTCGGATGGCCAAGTTGTGATGTTTTGAAGCTTTGGGTTCATCCATGGTGTTCTTGCTGTTTGGAGAAGACAGTGAGCAGTGTGCTCCTGTTTGAGCATGCTTCTTGTTGGAAGCGTGTCTCCCCTTGAGTCTGCGTGACTTTTCATGCAGCTCTCCCCTTGAGTCTGCGTGACTTTTCACGCAGCTCTCCCCTTGAGTCTGCATGACTTTTCACGCAGCTCTCCCCTTGAGTCTGCGTGACTTTTCACGCAGCTCCCCCCTTGAGCCTGCGTGACTTTTCACGCACGCTGTCTTGAGTGAGCCTGCGTGACTTTTCACGCACGCTGCCTTGAGTGAGCCTGCGTGACCTTTCACGTACGCTGCCTTGAGTGAGCCTGCGTGACTTTTCACGCACGCTGCCTTGAGTAAGCCTGCGTGACTTTTCACCCCTTGAGCGTGCGTATTTTTTGTGCGTACGCTTTTGATATTTTATTAGATACTATATGCCCATTTTATATCCTTACGCCTTTTGTCCCGAGCATGATATGAGCACTAATGTGACCCCGGAGAACAAAGTGTTCCTACCCGATACATGTACCTGAATGTCCCAGTTCTTGTTCATGCTCGACAAATGACTCGTAACTCCACGTGGCGTATTTGCAATGATGCATTACACTAAGGAGGGTAGCACATGTTGACATACTGATTGACATGGATCCTCTTTGGGGTACTCGTACTAAGGTACGACTTTAGGGGAATAATCAAGCAGGCCACAGCATGTGAGTCCAAGATTTCACCTAGGGTTAAATTAGGCAACTAAACATACTAGATGCATGGGGAGGGCAAAATCCCGAGATTGTGTTACACCAGCCGCCTTGAGATATTGTCTTGACGCGCCGGCTGGTCTCCACGGATACTGTGTCATCTGCAACGAGTGGATGACTTTATCCGATTAATTCCTGCTATATATTATATGTTTTAGCAAAGTGGCCTTACGAGGGACCTGTGCTCAATCATACCTGTCTACGCGAACCCCTGGGTTGGCTAGCCTTGCTGGAAAGATACGATCTGAAGATTTTCTAATGACATGACGCGAGGATAACCTCGTTCCACTAGAAACGCGTAGACTTGATTGGCCGTGAAAACGACTTGCTTGTATCCTATTACCTTCCGCGAATAACTGAGGAAAGCGGACTGTCATGGTACGTGATCCAACCCATGTTCTTGTTTGATTGTTGGGTTGGTTATCGTACTATGATAGGCTGTGGACCGAAGTTATGAACGGAAGACTTATTCTGTTTGTGAAGTGCTACTTCTGTGAATGACTAAGGAACATGGTCTATCATGGTACATGATCCAACCCATGTTCTTGTTTGATTGTTGGGTTGGTTATTGTGCTGCGATAGGCTATCGACCGAAGTCACGATCATGAGAGTTTATTGTTTATACCTTTTAACTTATGTGAAAGTTATAGAGTACGACACGTCCCGACTCCATGCGGCACCTATTGTCCTTGTTTGGTTGTAAGGGTGCCATATGGGTTCGAGGATGTTGCGCTACCCTATAGAGAATAGCATAAGTATTACTATTATCAATCATTCTATTATCTGGGTTTTTAATCTTAACTCTTGTGCCCCTTTGGCGGTACTTGCTATTCGGGGCTGACCCCGCTGGTTTTGTTTGGCCAGATCTCGTAGCAGAGCCGGAGAACACGATCTTCCTTCCTGACATCCATGGTGCATACTAGGAGCATGGTGGTTCGGGGACTCGAGTGGGTTTCTTCTCCACCACTCCTGCTTATACTTTTGCGGCGTTTAGCCACCGGCACCTGTTAGCCGGATTACTTGATATTTTGTGTCAGTACATAATTGTAATTAAACAGACTGCAGCTGTGTATGATTTTGTACTCCTGACTCTCTGAGATAGCTAAATTATAAAGCTAGTCTCTCATGATCATTTTGATGAAGCGTCAGGGACGCCTTACTGCTTTATCTTTAATGTTCATTTCATTGCTGATGTGACTTGATTGATTGAGACATAGAACTCTGTGGGACCATAGGAGACTTGATTGTAGCATGTACCCCCTAGTCTCTCGACAGCCACGATCGCCGTATGATGTTACGTACCTCATATGGAGTAGCTGGCCTAGTCCGTCTCCGTATTTCGGTACTGGGGCGTGACAAGGTTTTAGTGGTGGCCCATACAGGTCTGATTTTCAGACTTGTGGGGTATTGCGAATTATTAGGAGTCTCAATCAAAACTTGTTCCCCTTGAAATTCCGTTTCGAATTCTCTATCATTGCCTTGATCTCTAACCTGACTTGCATCCTCGAAATCTTCCTCGTCCGGACTTGATAATCTTATATTCTTCTCTATAGGGGTGCTTCATTCTCAGTAGCGGGTGAGGCCCATGAGGAAGAGCAGCAAGAGCATGGCTCGACTGGGCAGCAATAGGGGAGAGAACCTTCCCCAGGGCAGGCGCAAGCAGAAATGGAACCAGAGGCAGTGCAGCCGCCGGTTATTGAAACTCCTGCAGCACCAGCAGCGACGGCAGTACCAGATGCCGTAGCACTCCTGGAGATCATCCGGGGGATTCTTGTTACTCACCAACAGCAACAGACTCAGCAGCAGGAGCAGAACGTGTTGCTGAACCAAGGGATTCAGTTAGCTCTTGAGAGGAGTGCCGGGGTTGACTCGGGAGCATCAGGAAGGTTTCGTCGCTTGAACCCGAGGTATTTTGATGGCACGGAGGATGCCATCACTGCGGATGCATGGATTCAAGACATTGAAGCCATTCTTGTGGCAGCCAAGGTTCCAGATGATAAGAAGGTTGATCAGGTCAAATTAGTACTTCAGGATCTTGTCCGCGACTGGTGGGCATCAGAAGAAGTTGGTATAAGACGCCATGTTCGTTGGACCACCTTCAGTGAAAGATTCAAGGCCAAGTATTTTGGCGTAGTAGCTCGATATGAGCTCCAGCAGAAGTTTATCAGTCTCAAGCAAGCAGGCAAGACCGTAGATGGGTATGCAGCAGAGTTCTGCAGATTGTGCCGTTTCGCACCAGCAATGGTGGCAACGGAGCCAGAGAAAGCTATGAGGTTCCAGCAGGGACTTCATTTGGAACTATTACAGCTTGTGGAAGGACACGACTACCAGACGTTTGACGCTGTTTTGACGGTCGCTCGGAGGCACGAGCTTACCCAGCAGAGGTTGGCATCGAGGACAGGAGGTCAGAAGAGATCTCATTCCCAGGTTGGAGGAGGAGCAATGCAGCGAACGTCGGCACCAGCACCCGGTGTACGTATTTATGATACAGGAGCGCCGCGGAGGATGACCGTGTCAACTAATACAGCGCCAGTTCGGCATCAGCAGCCGAGGAACCAACAACAGCGTCAGGGAGCACCCCAGGACTGTACATTCTGTGGGAAGGCAGGGCACACGAGGGAGGTGTGCCGGTCAACGGATGGCTTATGCTTGAGGTGTGGTAGTTCAGACCACCGTATCTCCACTTGTCCTATGATGCAGAGGCCAGGGGGGCCAGCTCAGCAGTTTCCAGCATTGCCAGCTCCGGTGGCAACCCCGAGTGGAGGGCCAGTATTAGCAGTAAGGCCCCTAGCCCAGCGTCTACCAACGCAGGCCTAGATGTTCCGCCAGGCACAGGAAGCCGAAGGCCCTCAGAGGCAGCAACAGCATGGTCGAGGAAGGCCGCAACAAGGAGCTCAGCGGGGCCAGGGACAGGCTCTCACATTATCCTTGGGAGAGGCTCTAGCATCTAGTGACGTGGTGGCAGGTAAAATTCTCGTCACCTCATTTCCCGCTGTAGCATTATTTGATTCAGGCGCTACTCACTCATTCATCTCTACACAATATGCTACACGGATTGGATTAGTGTTTGAGGCATTGCCGGAGAGGATGGATATACTCACCGGCAATGGGCTCGTAGAAGTTAGCAGAGTGCGCTTTTCATGTCCGGTGGAGGTGTGTGGGCATTTACTGCCCGCATCATTGATTGAATTCTCTATGGGGAATTTTGATGTCGTTCTTGGCATGGACTGGTTGAGAGACAGTCATACGACAATTGATTGTAGATGAGGTAGGGTCATATTCAGCGTTCATGGGATATAGCAGTTCATTTTTACTCGAACCTTGAAGAATCAGGCCAGAGGCGTCATCTCAGCAGCAGTGTCAGAGCCAGGACAGATTTCGAGAGTGGTCGAAGATTTTCTCGACGTCTTCCCTGATGAGCTCCCAGGGATACCCCCAGTCAGAGAGGTAGAATTTAGCATTGAGTTGAACCCTGGAACGAGGCCTATTGCAGACAAAGTTTACAGAATGTCGTCGTCAGAACATGATAAGTTGTATCAACATGAAGAAGAGTTGAAGTCTAAGGGATTCATCCGAGACAGTAAATCGCCCTGGGCCGCGCCAGTGATTCTAGTTCCCAAGAAGGATGGGTCGACGAGGATGTGCATCGACTACCGCAAGCTGAATGCAGTAACAGTGAAGAATAAGTATCCACTACCAAGGATTGATGACCTGTTTGACCAGTTGAGCAAGGCCAGCATTTTTTCCAAGATCGATATTCGGTCAGGATACTATCAAGTAAGAGTCCGGGAGCAAGATATACCGAAGAAATCATTCAGATCTAGATATGGGCATTATGAGTTTTTAGTAATGCCTTTTGGACTAACCAACGCCCCCGCAGTATTCATGGATTTAATGAACCGCGTCTTTCTGCCGTATTTGGATAAATTTGTGGTGGTGTTCATAGATGACATTCTTGTCTATTTTAGCAGTGAAGAGGAGCATGAGAAATATCTTAGGACTGTCTTACAGACATTGAGGGAGCATCAACTTTATGCGAAGCTCGACAAGTGTGAATTCTGGTTAGATCACATTTCGTTCCTGGGGCATGTAATTTCTGGGGCAGGAGTGTCAGTGGATCCGAAGAAGATTGAGGCCGTAGAGCATTGGCCAGTCCCGAGAACGGTTGCAGAAGTGCGAAGTTTCTTAAGATTAGCTGGTTACTACAGAAGGTTCGTAGCAGACTTTGCCAGGATCTCTGCGCCCTTAACACGTTTGACGCACAAGGACGTAGAGTTTGTTTGGTCAGCTAGCTGTCAGGCATCATTTGAAGAATTGAAGAAGAGATTGATCTCAGCCCCGATCTTGACGCTTCCAGTAGGAGCGGGAGGCTTTACAGTATATTGTGACGCATCTGGGAAGGGTCTTGGATGTGTATTGATGCAGCACGGAAAGGTGATAGCATATGCATCTCGGCAGCTTCGAGACCATAAGAAGAATTATCCGACTCACGATTTGGAGTTAGCAGCTGTGGTGTTTTCACTCAAGTTGTGGAGGCATTATTTATACGGGGATCGGGTAGAGATCTATACTGATCATAAGAGTTTGAAATATGTATTCACGCAGCGAGATTTGAACATGAGGCAAAGAAGATGGTTAGAACTGCTGAAGGATTTTGATTTAGATCTTCAGTATCATCCAGGCAAGGCGAATATAGTTGCAGATGCACTGAGTAGGAGAGACAGTGCCTTTATCTTGACCTCGCAGAAGCATATCCTAGAAGACCTTCAGAGTATGGGAATCGAAGTAGTTTTGCCAAGGGATATAGGAAAAATGACCAGTATGCAGATTCAGTCAACCTTAGTAGAAAGGATAAGGACAGCACAAGCAAGAGATCCGCAGATTCAGAAGTTGCGTTCGGAGTGTGAATCAGGCCGTAGGAAGGAGTTAGTGATTCATGAAGATGGTACGCTCAGGTTTGAAAACAGACTCTGTGTACCGAGTGGTGACCTTCGGCAAGAAGTTATGTCCGAAGTTCATAGTTCTATTTACTCCATTCATCCAGGAGGAACGAAGATGTATCGAGATATCAGGCAGTACTTTTGGTGGAATGGCATGAAAAGAGAGATAGCAAGATTTGTATCCAAGTGTCTGGTATGTCAGCAGGTGAAGGCCGAGCAGCAGAGACCAGCAGGATTTCTACAGCCGCTTCCTATCCCAGAATAGAAATGGGAGCACATCACGATAGATTTTGTGACCGGTTTACCTAGATCTCCGGCTGGCAAGAATGCAGTCTGGATAATAGTAGATCGACTCACGAAGGTCGCTCATTTCCTACCCTTCCGAGTTGGACAAACTACTGAGTAGTTAGCAGAAATGTACATGAAGCAGATAGTAAGGCAGCACGGTGTTCCAGTTAGTATAGTATCAGATCGGGATACGCGGTTTACTTCCTATTTTTGGCGGACCTTACACCAAAGTTTAGGAACCAAGTTAAGATTCAGTACTGCTTATCATCCACAAACTGACGGGCAATCAGAAAGAACCATTCAGACGTTAGAAGATATGCTACGGGCGTGTACCTTAGATTTTGGCGGATCTTGGGAGGATCACCTTCATCTAGTAGAGTTCTCCTATAACAACAGCTATCAGGCTAGCATTCAGATGGCCCCGTTCGAAGCATCGTACGGAAGGAAGTGTAGGTCCCCTTTGGCATGGGACGACGTCGAAGAACGAAAGTTGTTAGGGCCAGAGATGATCACGCAGACTGTAGAGATAATTAAGTTGGTCAGAGAGCGCCTTCGAGTTGCACAGGACCGATATCGTCATTGGGCAGATCAGCATCGTAGGCCTCTAGAGTTCAGAGTTGGCGACCAAGTGTTTCTGCGAATTTTGCCTACTCGGGGTATCATCAGATTTGGAACCCGAGGAAAGCTTAGTCCAAGATACGTTGGTCCTTTTAAGATTCTCGCTCGGGTAGACGATGTGGCTTATCGACTTGCCCTTCCGCCTTCGTTAACTGGCATACATGATGTGTTTCATGTGTCCCAATTACGTGGGTATGTCCCGGATCCGAGTCATGTCCTCGATCATTCTGAGTTAGTTGTTGGTACCGACCTAACTTACGAGGAACAACCCGTGTCTATTTTGGATCGGCGAGAGAAGGTACTCAAGAATCGGACGATAAGCCTTGTCCGTGTTTCTTGGAACCATCACTCTTCGGGAGAGTCAACATGGGAGCGCGAGGACGAGATCAAATCTCGGTATCCGCATTTGTTTGACTAATAAGGTATATTTTTGCACCTTATTGACACGATTCCATGCTTATCTGCACCTGCTTGTTATGCACCTTGTGATGTATGATAATAACTGCTATGATAGTTAACTTGTATATGATTGTGCCTTGTTTGTCCTGATTTTACTATCCTGTCTTGGCTAGAATTCCGAGGACGGAATTTTTCTAAGAAGGGTAGAGATATCACTCCCCGATCCTGGAATACGTATTTTAATACGTAAACCGATAAATTATATTTACCTTGAATTTATACGATATTTATTATGCAGTATTTCTTCATACATTTTCCAAAAATATTCGACAAAATATTATTTCCTAATTTATTTTCTGCATTTGGGCCTACAGTTTTGGCTCATTTGGGTAACCTATTTTTGGTTCACCAATGGTTCATCATGAACCCTTTGGTTCATCATGAACCCATGGGTTCAAGATTCTATATAATAACTCATCTCATTTTCTCTCCTCTCATTTACTTCCTCTCATTTATTTTCTCCACCAACCAAGGCAAGTACCAACTTGCTCAAAAGATGGATCCATATTTTGTCATTGATTTCTTACAAAACTATTTGCCAAAACATGTTCTTCTCCTCAATCTATACTAGTTTAGAACTTGGAAATTTCTATTTTGAAGCTTTGATTTTTGTAGATATAAGTTTTAATCATTTTCGGATTTTGCATGGTTTGATCTACTTTAGTTAGATTTTATGGGTTTTTGATGCTTCCATGTGGAAGAGCATTCAGTTTCACCCAAGTTGGAACTTTGGAAATCTGGATTTGGAGTTCGAATGGCCAAGTTGTGATATTTTGAAGCTTTGGGTTCATCCATGGTGTTCTTGCTGTTTGGAGAAGACAGTGAGCAGTGTGCTCCTGTTTGAGCACGCTTCCTGTTGGAAGCGTGTCTCCCCTTGAGTCTGTGTGACTTTTCACGCAGCTCTCCCCTTGAGTCTGCGTGACTTTTCACGCAGCTCTTCCCTTGAGTCTGCGTGACTTTTCACGCAGCTCTCCCCTTGAGTCTGCGTGACTTTTCACGCAGCTCTCCCCTTGAGCCTGCGTGACTTTTCACGCAGCTCTCCCCTTGAGTCTGCGTGACTTTTCACGCAGCTCCCCCCTTGAGCCTGCGTGACTTTTCACGCATGCTGCCTTGAGTGAGCCTGTGTGACTTTTCACGCACGCTGCCTTGAGTGAGCCTGCGTGACTTTTCACGCACGCTGCCTTGAGTGAGCCTGCGTGACCTTTCACGCACGCTGCCTTGAGTGAGCCTGCGTGACTTTTTACGCACGCTGCCTTGAGTGAGCCTGCGTGACTTTTTACCCCTTGAGCGTGCGTGTTTTTTGTGCGTACGCTTTTGATATTTTATTAGATACTATATGCCCATTTTATATCCTTACGCCTTTTGTTCCGAGCATGATATGAGCACTAATGTGACCCCGGAGAACAAAGTGTTCCTACCCGATACATGTACCTGAATGTCCCAGTTCTTGTTCATGCTCGACAAATGACTCGTAACTCCACGTGGCGTATTTGCAATGATGCATTAACTAAGGAGGGTAGCACATGTTGACATACTGATTGACATGGATCCTCTTTGGGGTACTCGTACTAAGGTACGACTTTAGGGGGATAATCATGCAGGCCACAGCATGTGAGTCCAAGATTTCACCTAGGGTTAAATTAGGCAACTAAACATACTAGATGCATGGGGAGGGCAAAATCCCGAGATCGTGTTACACCAGCCGCCTTGAGATATTGTCTTGACGCGCCAGCTGGTCTCCACGGATACTGTGTCATCTGCAACGAGTGGATGACTGTATCCGATTAATTCCTGCTATATATTATATGTTTTAGCAAGGTGGACTTACGAGGGACCTGTGCTCAATCATACCTGTCTACGCGAACCCCTGGGTTGGCTAGCCTTGCTGGAAAGATACGATCTGAGGATTTTCTAATGACATGACGCGAGGACAATCTCGTTCCACTAGAAACGCGTAGACTTGATTGGCCGTAAAAATGACTTGCTTGTATCCTATTACCTTCCGCGAATAACTGAGGGAAGCGGACTGTCATGGTACGTGATCCAACCCATGTTCTTGTTTGATTGTTGGGTTGGTTATCGTACTATGATAGGTTGTGGACCGAAGTTATGAACAGAAGACTTATTCTGTTTGTGAAGTGCTACTTCTGTGAATGACTAAGGAACATGGTCTATCATGGTACATGATCCAACCTATGTTCTTGTTTGATTGTTGGGTTGGTTATTGTGCTGCGATAGGCTATCGACCGAAGTCACGATCAGGAGAGTTTATTGTTTATACCTTTTAACTTATATGAAAGTTATAGAGTACGACACGTCCCGACTCCATGCGGCACCTTTTGTCCTTGTTTGGTTGTAAGGGTGCCATATGGGTTCGAGGATGTTGCGCTACCCTATAGAGAATAGCATAAGTATTACTATTATCAATCATTCTATTATCTGGGTTTTTAATCTTAACTCTTGTGCCCCTTTGGCGGTACTTGCTATTCGGGGCTGACCCCGCTGGTTTTGTTTGGCCAGATCTCGTAGCAGAGCCGGAGGACACGATCTTCCTTTCTGACATCCATGGTGCATACTAGGAGCATGGCGGTTCGGGGACTCGAGTGGGTTTCTTCTCCACCACTCCTGCTTATACTTTTGCGGCGTTTAGCCACCGGCACCTGTTAGCCGGATTACTTGATATTTTGTGTCAGTACATAACTGTAATTAAACATACTGCAGCTGTGTATAATTTTGTACTCCTGACTCTCTGAGATAGCTAAATTATAAAGCTAGTCTCTCATGATCATTTTGATGAAGCGTCAGGGACGCCTTACTGCTTTATCTTTAATGTTCATTTCATTGCTGATGTGACTTGATTGATTGAGACATAGAACTCTGTGGGACCATAGGAGACTTGATTGTAGCATGTACCCCCTAGTCTCTCGACAGCCACGATCGCCGTATGACGTTACGTACCTCATATGGAGTAGCTGGCCTAGTCCGTCTCCGTATTTCGGTACTGGGGCGTGACAGTCTATACGAAGTTTGCTGACGGAAGAGGAGTAATCGTTTGTCTTTACGTGGACGACATGCTAATCCTAGGTACGGATTTAAGCTGCGTCACAGAGACAAAGAAATTCCTCTCGACCAAGTTCAGTATGAAGGACTTGGGGGATGCCGACGTAATCTTGGGGCTCAAGATCATCCGGACAGGCACTGGAATAGCGCTGTCACAATCTCATTATATTGAGAAGATGCTCACTCGCTACGGGTATCAAGATCTTTCCATAATTGATACACCGTACCGGAGTGATCAGAAGCTGGAGCCTAATTCGAGGGAAAGCGTCAGGCAGTTGGAGTACGTTAGCGTCATCGGAAGCTTGATGAACGCTACTACTGCCACAAGGCCTGACATAGCCTTTGCCGTGGGAATGCTGAGTCGGTTCACTAGCAATCCAGGCGTTGAGCACTGGAAAGCTGTGAAGCGTGTTATGAGATATCTCAAGAAAACTCAGACATATGCACTTTTCTACAGCGGAGATCCGTCAGTAGTGGAAGGCTTCAGTGATGCTAGCTGGTGTTCAGATATGGAGAGCGAGTATTCCACAGGTGGATTCGTATTCGCCATGGGCGGAGCTGCTATATCGTGGAAGTCGAAGAAGCAGACTATGTTATCTCGCTCCTCCATGGAATCTGAATTCTTTGCATTGGATGCTGCTGCAAATGAAGCAGAGTGGCTTCGGGAGCTCATATATGATCTTCCGGTGGTTGGGGCTCAGATACCGACAATATCGATATACTGTGACAACCAGGCGGCAGCAGCAGTGGCATCAAATGAACTCTTCAACGGGAAGAAGAGAACGGTGCGGTTGAAGCACAGAGCAGTACACGATCTTATCAAGAGAGGTGTTATTGTAGTGATTGATGTTCGGAGTCAGGAGAACCTGGCGGATCCGTTCACCAAGGGCCTCAAGCGCCAGCTGGTCGATGACACAGCTTGTAAAATAGGCTTGAAGGCATTCTGATAGTGTGTCTTTGTAATCCTACCATAAAGTTTTATGCTATTAGTTTAAAGAGAAATCTACTAGGCTTCTAACTTTTGGTTCAAAGGAGGATCACTGACTGGAAAACTATCAGGTAACAGTGGGTACTTGTTCTCTGGAACATGAAAGGGATACGGACCCATAACCACTGTTGTCTACTATGTATTTTCTGCGGAAAAAACAGATCCTGTGGAAGGTTGGCTTAAACGCCTTAATGAGTTCTCAGGCAGAGTGAATGCCTGGTGTGCTTTACAGAAAGCATGGTAGAGCAGCACTACAAGAAGTGAAACTCCATGCTACAGTGGGGTGACTCCACCATGAGGTTCCCAGGTAGGGGTAATGCCTCGGCTTTGCAAGCCAAGTCATAGCGGCGTAGCACCGCAAATAGGCAGGTAGCCTAATGCTGTATGACGTAATTAAAGAGTTGTAGACAGCACTACAAAGGGGAGGATGGCCCCATGTTACAGTGGTACGACACCACGATGAGCTACCCAGGTAGGGGTAAAGCCTCGGCATTGTAAGCCATGTCGTTGCGGCGTAACACCGCAAGGAAGCCTTAGGCTTCATGCTGGGTAGTTTGGCACTACAAAGAGGCTTGTGACCTCATGCTACAGTAGTATGACACTACGATGAGGTTCCCAGGTAGGGGTAATGCCTCGGCTTCAGGCCATGTCATAGCGGCGTAGCACCGCAAGGAAGCGCAAGGCTTCATGCCATATCTCTTTAATAAAGAACTCACCTATAGTGTATGGAAAGAGATATCAGGCCGTCTCTTGAGGGTAAACTTGTAGACGCCCAAAATTATACACTGAAACCAGGATGGCACAGGGCCTTCAATGTACAGCCAGAAGCACAGTTGATGTCATTATGTGAGTAGGAAGAATTGCAGTTATGGTACAGAATTCAAGGCTTAGTCCATTCTTGTATCATGCTGTTATTTAACCTATGCGGGAAGATTCAAGTCGTAGCGACATCTCTCCTAATGCATGATGGACAGTCACTGTGGGGAACGCTCAACCCATATATTGAGATATGTGGGGGATTGTTGGTGTTTTTGCCTTTGGACTAGAAAAGATAGTCCCAGATCGGCTACACCAAATGGTGAGTATCTCAATATAATGCATTGCTTGTGTTGAGGTGTGCACATGAGGTGTAGTGGGGCACAAGTTTGTGCCATGTGGAAGTATTTTCCTAGAAGGAAAAAGGATTAAATCCAACAAGGATGCAAGTTAATTTTTGTTGTGCGGACTCGGACTCGGACACGGACTCCAGGATGTCTCGTGCATGCACGGAAGTGTTCGGGGGGTAGGCGTGGACTGGCACACTTCTATGCTGATTGTGGGATGATCTAAAATATCAAACTCTATTTTTGAGTATTGGTATTTTAGTCCCACATCGGATAGGAGAAGAGGTGAAGTCTCAACTCCACTCTATAAATAGAGCCTCTTGGCCTCCTTTGAAAGATGCACCAAGAAGAGAGTGAAGGGAGTCTGTAAAGTCCAGGAAGCCCGTTCAAGTCTCAAATATTGACTTACGAGCGTTCCAGAAGTTCTTCGTGAACTTGCTGGTTCCTGGAAGCTGTTCGTGCTCGTGTGGGACGAATAAAGCTTTGAGCAACGGTGGTTCATTCACCCCAGCATTTCATTCTCGCCTGTCATCGCTGCTGTTGCCTTTTACAGTAACTTCTTTTTAGAAGCTCTACTGCCGATAGTCGCTTGCACAAAAGTCTCTTTAGATTTTTTGTGTATTACGTAGAATCTTTTTAGATCCTCGTAATTCAGAATCCTCCAGGATCTCTGTTGCACATCTTCTTTAAGGTGTTGCATTTGAAACGTTGTCTTTACAATTGTTTCAGTTTCAGAATTTTTTATCGAAAATTGTGCCTCGGCACTAACAATTTGTTCGTACATGAAATAGTACTAGAAAATGGCCTTATCTCTAGATAGTAATAGCTGCCAAGGAAAATTCTATAGAAGTTATAAAATTCATTATACTAAGGAGAGAGAAAAAAAGTTGCCCATAAGTTTATTATTCATATGAAAGAAAAGAGAAATAAGGGTATATCTCTACTCTTTATAAGAAGTTTCAAAATCGATAGCGAACGATTAGGCGTCTAAGTTATATGTATATCTTTACGTAATCAAAAATTATAAATAAATAACTAAATTTTATCTAATTGTTTAGCTATCTAATATTAGCTAATTGTAGCTATCTAATATTAGCTAATTATAGTCAAATATTTCTAACTTATGTTGTTTAAGGTTGGAGACATTCTCTTTGATTGTGTGGATTCAATTTCACCGAACTGTGTTATTTATAATAAATTTTAATTTATTTACTTTTACAATAATTTTTTTTACATGCGTGTAATACACGTGCATGTTATTAATTTTTATTTAACCCACATCAATTTTAACTAACTAAGAACATGAACAAATTTTAGATCAGTTCAACTTTGCTGGATTATGGAGGTGATGATTTTTTCAAACGTAATGTTGTTGTGTAATAGGTGTATGTTGTTGTGTAAGAGGTACGAGAGCGAGAGAAAATTAATGGTAGGTGAATAATTATATTTTTCGGGTTGGGTCCGGTCCAATCGGACAGTAAATATATTTTCTGGTATGGGCTGTGCAGCTTGGTCCGAATTCGAGTTCGAGTTCAAGTTCGAGTTGTTACAAAAATTAATGGATTGTAGAAGTCCAACTATTTTATCCAATTCCTACCCATCTCAATGGAGTTCAGATAATTTCGGGACGGATACCAAATCAGGATCCGGGTTTCGGATAGAAATAGCAGCCCTACTTCTTAGAGCATCACTAGTAGTTGGAACTCTCAAATACAATTTGGGATCCAATTTTAAAAGATAATAATGTATAATGGGGTGGATTTGTATGAGAATAGTATGAAATAATAAAATGAGCTTTGATTCCAAAGATTGTGTGGTCAAAAATTAACGTCGAAAAAAATATAAAATCTAGAATATAGAAAGTTAGGTTCCAAATTGGAACTTACTATTCTACAGAGCCGGCTTTGAGCTGATGGAGGCCCGAGACGAAACTTCCAAACGGACCCTCCGTATATAATGTAAAAAAAAGTAAATATAACAAAAATTTGTTGCCATCAAGATTTGAACCAAGAACCTCCAAAATAAAAGCATAACATTATAACCACTACACCATAAAATTCATGTTTGTGCCCTCTTTCGCCTGGGGCTGGTCCGTTGTCCGGCCTATCTTGGGCCAGCCGCCCCTGCTATTCTACAAAATGAGTTCCTACAATCTAGAATTTAGAAATTTGGAGACCAAACCATTATCATCTATGAGCATTATCATCTATGAGTGAAATGGGACCAAAATTATAGAAATTGAAACTACGAGACTTACTGTTCTACAAACTAAGTTTCAAAATTTTGAATGAAGCAATTGCCCTGAGTGTGAGCCTTACTAAGAGCATCATTAGTAGTTGGGACTCTCCAATGCAATTTGGAGCCCAAAATTTCAAAAAAAAGGTAAATGTAGAATGGGTTGGGTTTGTATGAGAATAGTAGGAAATGATAAAGTGAGCTCCGGTCCCAAAAATTGTGTGGTCAAAAATTAATGTAGGAAAAAAATAATATAAAGTTTAGAATTTAGAAAGTTGGGCTCCAAATTGGAACTTACTATTTTACAAAACGAGTTTCTACAATCTATAATCTAGAAATTGGGAGGCCCAACCCTTAGCACCCATGGATGGGTTGGGATCGAAATTGTAGAAAATGGGACTAGAAATGAGACTTATTATTCTACAAAATGAGCTTCTACATTCTAAATCTAGAATCTAGAAAATGGGATGGGCCTTACTAGTGATGCTCTAAGGATGCTCTTGGATAACAGAATTATAGATGCCTGGAGGGCAAAGATCAAGAACACCTATTAAAAAAAAGTTACAGAGAATAAGTGTGTATACACGATACAACTTGTTCATTCCTTCTACAAAGTTAAGCAAATTGTGAAGATTGGACTTGCTTTTGCTTCTATTAAATGCAACCTTTAGTCTTTTACTTAAAAGCAAAACAAAGTGCTTGATTTTAACACTCGAATTAGTAAAGGATATGTTGTTCATAACTTTCATCCTCAATGCATATTTATTGGCAATATGTATAGAGGAATACGACACCAGCCTCAATGCATATTTATTGCAAATTTCTGGAATATATCTTCCTATTCTCGAGTGTCCGTACATCTAGATATATAGATTATGTTTGGTCAAAAAAAAAAAAAAATTCAGCGAAATGCAATATATAATAAAAATGTACGTGCTTTGCACGTATAATAACGTATAATAAAAATATTATCCAATTATAATTAAATATCTTTTCTAAATCATGTGATTAAGGTGTAAGATATTTTTGTTTTGTTAAGTTTGATTTTTCACATTGACAAATTTTTACTTTTTTCAACAATTTTTTACATAATTTATTTTTTAAAAATAAAATGGACCGTGATATAATAACAGCTTAGACGGCTCACTTTTGAGCCATTTTGAAGCCTCATTATATAGTGGAAGATATATTCGGTGACTATGTCAGCGGGACAAATGTTAATATATATATCTCAATAATACAAGATTGATTACACAAACGTTGAACCCTTTGCCTTCAAGTTCAACCCCTCACCAATTTCAAGAAAAAATATATTATAATTGAAATCACTCACCCAACTCCGTAACGATCTTTTTGAAAGAAATAAACGATTTCTCGAACAGATCTTCCCTTAACTCTACCTCAAAAGACAAGTCCTAAAAAAATATGAACTTGCTTCATTGAACATCTCTCGTGAGCTTCTCATTATCAAATTCACAAATCCTAATTTATGATTATGAAATTTCTAAATTAGTCCAACAATAATCATGTCGTTCAGATTATATCATACAACCATAAATATGCTGACTTGGACCCACATCTGAATCGAATTCCGATATACGGTATACCGTCGCTATATCGTACCGCCAGACCTTCAGAATAGGCTATGTGATGAAACTCCAAAATACCAGTATACTGCGACTATTTTTTGGCTCTTTTTCAAGCCCCATTTCAACCACTAGTCCTCCATCGTCTTTATTGTAACTCCCGCCGATGCTTTACGATGCCTATATTGTCCTTCTACATATCTCGAATCAAAACTGGAACCCAAAAGATTAGCCAAAATAAAATTTATCGTATATGTACTTACGATAATTACTAACGAGGTTAGCGAAAGAAAAATATGAAAGGAATTTATCTCATGCACCTGTGATGTACTTTACTTTCCAATGCACTTTCCAAAGCGTAAATTGGCGAAAAACCTATGATGTAATTAATTTTAGGCAACCATTTTATGTGTATGCTAGCTTCAGGGTCGGACCGAAGTATTTTAATGTCCAGAACGAAATCCAAAATGATGCCCATCTTCATCCTTTCTTTAAGGTATTCTACTTCCTTTTCTTCTCATCCATGACACCTAAACATCAAAAGAGAAAGGTTGATTCCTCTCAAGCTGGATCATCCTCCTCTGACTATGTTCCCACAAGTGTCTTCAGTCCAGCCCGTACTACTGGATCTGATGATTACGACTCCGGACTCTTTCCCGATAGAGAATTTTTTGATCTTTGGTTTGACTCATTTTCAGGTCGTAAAATTTGTGCTGGGGCACGTGTTAACTTTAATATCTTTTCTGAGTATGCTCCCACTTTCAACCGTCTCGATTTTCGTGATTTTTTCGAAGTTGTTCAGAATATTTATGATAATTTTGTCCGAATGTTTTACTGCAATCTGCAAGTAAAAGATAACGGCAACTTCTATTCTTGTGTAGCTGGACAGGAATTAGAGTTCAATGCCACAGACATCAGTGAATATTTTCATGTTCCTGATGTAGGTGAGCCTTTAGTAGATATTCATCATATTCAATTCGCTGAAGGCGTCACCCTTGATTCCTTCAAAGAACTTTTGTGTCATCCTAAATCTGTTCCTAGAAGAGTTTATTCCAAGCATCTAAATCAAAACTTCTATGAACTTCACAGGTTTATATTTTCTGTTCTTCTTCAAAAGAAGGGATCTTCTGATGAGATTACCTTCATGGAATTATCAGCCATGTACCATATTCAATTTGGTATTCCCTTTTCTGTTCCAAAGACTGTTATGGCATGAATGCTTAACTACAGAAATGCAGGACTCAACCTTGTCTACCCTATGCATTTGGCTTCCATCTTTAGGAGGTTTGAAATTGTCACCCCCACATTCCTGAATAAGGCTAATATAGTCATTTATAATATTTCACTATTTTATTTATATTATTTAAATAGGTATTTTATCGATAGAGTTTTTATTTATAAAGTTTAATATATTTAATATATATATATATATATATATATATATATATATATATATATATATATATTCCAATAAATGAAATATTACCCAAAATATATATATAAATAAAATTCAGAATTTTATATATATACTAAAATATTTAGTTTTTGTTTATAAATAAATTCTGAATTTTATTTATATATATATTTTGGGTAATATTTTATTTATTGGAATATATATATATATATATATCTATATATATATATATATATATATATATATATATATATGGGTAAATATTATAGATTTATTTTATATAAATAAATATATACATATACGTGTATATATATATAATATATGAATATATGTATATATATTTGTATGTATGTATGTATGTATGTATATATATATATATATATATATATATATATATATAAAATATATATATAATATATATATATATGCTTAAGTATGAAAGAAAGAATAGAAAAAGAAAAAAAAGAAAAAAAAGAAAAAGGGATTAAGAATCAAAAGCAAACCATGCACTCACACGCCCCTAGCAAAACCAGCAGCAGCAGTAGCTAGCCGAGCGCGGCCCACCATTTCTTTATTCCTTTAGTTTCCTTTAAAACCCGAACCAAAACTTTCGACCCCCCTTCATATATTTATAGAGAGAAGGAGAGAAGAAAATTTTCACAGAAACCCTAACCCAAACCCTAGCCGCACACCTCCCCGACGTTCCCGGCAACCGTGTGAGGCCAGCCGGCCACCGGAGGACGGCCAATAACCATCGGATCCCGCGCGCGCAACATCAACCACAACAGAAATCCACTTCAAGGTAACCATCTTCTCCATCTCGTTTCTACACGCACGCTCGATCAATTTCCGAGCCGTTTCTTCCGGTATGATCCTAACATATACACCTTTAATTCCCTTTAATTAGTTCGTGCCGATTCGCACCATGTGCGACGAAAAACGAGTTCCAAAATCGAGAAAAAATTCGATTTTCTGGGTTTAGAAACTGTCCCGAAATTCCAACTTTGTGGCCGATTTGCGACCAGCGTGTTATGATTTTTCAAAATCGGTTTGAAGAAACTTGGAGACAACCTATAGGGCTTTAAAACCTTTTTTGTAAAACTGAATTTCATGCACTGTACAGAAAGTTATTGATTTGTGAAGTTGGAGAAAAAACTGATTTTCAAAAGTGGATTTTTATAAAAATTGTCCCGATACGCCGTCCGTCCCGTCAATCCGGACGACGTGGTCACGAACCGAAAGCATCGAAAGGTGCGTATCGACTTCGTGGTCGTGTGGGCTTTGACGGAATTCAAATTGGTCGCGTGTGCGCGACGAATATGATGCGTATCCGTCAAAAATTCACCGTATCGGCATTTTGCATATTTGTAAATTACTTTGTGCACACTCATCAAATCGCGACGAAACTTGCGCCATTGGACTCGAAATATTTTTATGGTCCTGTATACCAAGTTTGGTCCAATTCTGAGACCGTTGATCGGGATGCCATTTTGGCGGGCCCACAATCCCACTCAACGGGTGATTTTGTGCGCAGCCCACCGGAATCCAAAATTGGACATACCTTTGGATTCGTCTCGTCAAACTGGACCTGTAGACATATAGTTTGATGACTTTAGAGACCGTAGATTCTGGCACATTTTTTGGTGCAAAGTGGGTCCAACGGCGGACACTATTTTGACCCAAAATTACCGTTTTGCCCCTGTGTCCAGAATTGGACATATGGATAGGCGTTTCTGGCTAATTTGACCATTCTGAGAACGTTGTTAATGTCTGTTTCAGCATTAGGAGATAGTTGTGCGAGTTGACCGTTCGTGGCTCATTGAGTGGGTTGTAGTATCGATTTTCTTAGCTCAGGACGACAGACGAGTATATTCTCTGATAGTTTTTATTGTCTTGATATCTACTATATCCGATTCAGTTGTGGTGTTATACTTGATTCTTGACACGAGGATACACGGACTAGTATACGTGAATCTCGTCATGAGATGTCATTCCTGGTTTACCTGGTATATGAGTACATTGTTCGATATTGTTTCCTGTACTTGTATAGACACCGATTTGGGAGTGGGCTGGCCCCCTGATCTTCGAATTCCGTGTCATGACCTGTCATGTCTGGATTCATTATACTACTCGGGGATGGGGGAGTTATTAGAGGTTATGTGATCATTATCCTTACTTGTTTATTACTTGCGCATAGCTTCACCCTCACCACATGTAGGGTGTAGCCTGACCTTATACTACTTGTGCATAGCTTTCCATTTTGGCCGGCCTGATCCCTATATTATTATACTACCTGTGCATAGCCGGTCAAATATAACAGCCTGATCTTGACCCAAGCCGATCACATAACGCTCTAATATCTCATGACACTTTATTTTTATGTTTACATCATACCTCAGTTTACTTTCCATTGTTTATATTCCATTTTTATCTTATATCTCACACATGACATGATATCCAGTTCTCTTGTACCGTTTTACTTTCAGTCTTGATATTCCATCTTGTATTTCATTATGATTGTCTCTTATAGTATTTGTCAATTCACATGGAACTGCTGTTGGCGTTTGTACTTGCTCGTATCCTGACAGGATAACTCCCGTTATTTTTCAGAGAATTTAGATACAGATTTGCCCGACCTACTACGGGTTTGGCATAGATGGAACCTACGACCAGGACCAGCCTGTGGACCCGGTGCTCGTAGAGGACGCACCGCCAGTAGTGACCTAGTTCACCTAGATTTTGTCTTGATTACATTCTAGTTTGATACTTTGAGACTTGTAGTATTTATTTTGGGATATTATTTTATGTCTTGGTCTCTGAACTTGTGATTGTGGCTCGACACTATTTCAGACTATTTATCTCATCTTTATCTTTATCTTTATCATCGTGTTTATCTTCCTTAGAATTATGTGATTGAGTTGTGGTTATATTCCTCCGTACGGAGATGACAGGTTATATTATTGTGTCTTAAATTCTATATATTCTAGATGACCTTTACAGCGTTCTACCGTCGATACTGCGGCGTAGGCTGGACGTACCCACGTGCTCGTGCCCCTAAACCAGGTGCGGGTCGTGATACGTTTTTATGGTGGCCCATGCAGGTCAGAGTCGCAACTAGTGCGATTTTGTAATGGTACTCGACTTAGAGTACTAATTACGAGCCTGCTCTTAGGATATAGGTTTTAGGTTATGATAGGAGTTACTCAATCACATATTAGAAAAATTCCAATCTTTTGATTACCATGACAAACTCTTCTTGCATTTCGAAATAAATTGTCCTTTCTTGATGATATCCTATCATGTGCCATATTGATCTCTTTGCTTAGGTCTTTTGAGAGATTCCTGTGACGACCCTTGGAAATCTTGTTTTAAACGTCAACTTGAAATCATTTTCTCTTATTTTTCTTCATCCTTGCTCCTTGTTATTGAATTGAATTTTATTGGATCATCGCTGATTTTGATTTTTCATATTGAGATGAATTTTATGGCCTGAATTATGGTACCTTTATGATAACATATGTTGACGGGAATAACAGGGAAGGTAAACGTCTACTTGGTTATGGAACTTGGAGTTTATCGCAGCTATATTGGCCGGCGTGGCAGAAACGTAGAGAATGGACTTCGGATGTACATATCTTGGTCATGAGATTTGAGATTTCTCGCAGCTATACTATAGTCGGCATGGTGAGGATTCCATACGACATGATTATAGAGGTGCATCCCCTGTTATGGAATCTACCGTTTATCGCAGCCTTGCTTACTGGCGTGGCGAGGATTCCGAGTATCATGATTTAGTACAGACGTGTATGATTATCAGATTGTATCTTGAGAAGGGTCCTAACATGTCATCTCTATCATTTCACTTCTATTATCATACATTCTGTTCCAGCCTCAATTAGCTTAGGAGTAAGGATACTTTCGGTTCTTTAGTCCAGGTCCTTGTAGATTCTCATTTCATTATAGGTTCTTCGTAGTGTGATGGCTTGGTGATTTACAATTGGTCTGTATCCTTGAGTAATTATGTTATTAGTTTAGAGTATGGTTATGAAGTATTGTATATGATTGTTGATAATTAAATATAGATGAGAACCCTAGAGTGATTAATAAGTGTTAATGTAGGAGTTGCACCAGGTACCAGAATATGAGAAGTACCCTAATAGCTAGAGACGAAGCATTTCAAGTGTTATAGAGGTTTAGCCACCAATATTTTAAGTGACTAGTTAGAGGAGGGACATGAGTAACCTAGTATAGAAGTATCATCCAAGTATCATATAGATGAGTTAGTGCCTTGTGTAGACGGCATCAAGACTTGGGTAGGCACCCTAGAGAGAGTATCCTAGATAGACGAATGTTCACCGTGACTTTGATTTCTGGAGCGTCAGATATGTCAATCTCTGGAAACTTCCTTCATGAGTTTGTAGTAGACAAGATTATCTTTATTTTGATATATCATGTCCCATTCAAACTCGTTCTCTTGTACTATCATTGTATTGCACAACTTTCGGATCAATTTAGGCCATTGACCATTCCCACTTTTATTTATGATTATCATATGCACGTTGCCATGACTTTTAAATTAGGAGCACAAGACTAGTTGTTTTCTCAAAACCAACTTCATATGCATGATCTAGATAAGACACCCTACGCCCATGACTTTCGTGTCCCACTCAGGCACACCATTTTGTGCTTTTATTCTATCACACAAATTTCCTGACACAAGATCCAATCTTGATTCACCCCACGAAGTCACTTTTATTTCCGACTCAAATTGGGGGCACCATTTGGACCCAAACTTGTTGACCCAAAATATGGACACGACCCACAAGCCTACTACCCACATGACACTTGTCCCATTCAACTGAGCCCCGCATGCTACTTACTTACCCGCATTTATTTGAGGAAGACAATAAAAGGTAGTATCCCATAAGTGTAGTATAGTATCCTGGATAGAGTATGCCAGTAAGTTGAGATCTTTACGGATCACAAGAGCTTGAAGTACGTGTTCACCCAGAAGGAATTAAACATGAGGCAGAGAAGCTGGCTTGAGCTGATGAAGGACTTTGATATCTCTTTGCAGTACCATCTAGGGAAGGCCAACGTAGTTGCAGATGCCTTGAGCAGGTATCCGGTAGCTATGTATTTGACGACAGATCGTCATCTATTGGCCGATCTGGAAAGTTGGGTATCGAACTGATCGTTCCGAGGATAGAGGTTCAGATGTGGAGTTTACAGATTCAGTCTGCGTTGATGGACAGAGTCAGATCAGTACAGTTTGATGACGTGGCCTCGAGGAGCATCAGGGAGCAGGTGTAGGCCGGATTGCTAGACGATTTCTCTATAGCCGAAGATGGGTCGCTGAGGCACGGTACTAGATTGTGCATTCCGAGTGGAGAGCCTCGAGAGGAGATTCTGCAGGAAGCGCATCGTTCTCAGTACTCTATGCATCCTGGAGCCAACAAGATGCACAGAGACATGAGGAAGCACGTATGGTGGTATGGCATGAAGCGAGAGGTAGCTCAGTTTGTATCTCGATGCTTAGTGTGCCAGCAGGTGAAAGCCGAGAGACAGAGGCCAGGTGGTCTGCTTCAGCCATTACCCATTCCTGAGTGGAAGTGAGAGCACATCACTATGGACTTTGTATCTGGACTTCCACGATCTCCAGGAGGGAAAGACGCGATTTGGGTTATCGTTGATAGATTGACCAAATCAGCCCACTTTTTGCCTGTCAAGGTGGAACTATCTACGGAGAAGCTGGCACAGACGTATGTGCGGCAGATAGTCAGATTGCACAGAGTTTCGATGAGCATAGTCTCGGATCGGGATAGTCGTTTCACTTCCCACTTTTGGAGGAGTTTGCATACTAGCTTGGGCACCCAGCTCAAGTTCAGTACCGCGTATCACCCCCAGACGGACGGACAGTTAGAGAGGACCATCCAGACACTCGAGGATATGCTTCGCACTTGTGTGTTATATTTCGAAGGATCTTGGGAGGACCATCTTCACCTGGTAGAGTTTGCTTACAACAACAGCTATCAGGCCAGTATAGAGATGTCGCCATTTGAGGCTCTATACGGACGAAGATGTCGCACTCCATTGTCATGGGACGATGTCGGTGAGAGAGTTTTGCTTGGCCCGGAGATGGTGGTGGATGCAACAGAGAAGGTTAAGTTGATCAGGGATAAACTTCGGGTGGCTCAGGATAGACAGCGGCATTGGGCCGATAGCCACCGGAGACCGTTAGAGTTCGAGGTTAGTATCAGTTTTCTGTTTGTGCTTGTTTATGATTGTTTGCTTTAGGATCTTGTATTGAGTCTTGTCTTGTGTCTAGGTTGGCGATATGGTGTTCCTGAGGATTTCTCCGACACGGGGCACGATTCGTTTTGGCAGAGGCGGAAAGCTTAGTCTGCGCTTCATCGGACCTTTCACTATTCTTGGAAGGGTCGGTGCAGTGTGTCACGCCCCGATTCCGTAGAATCGATAGTCGTCCCCCGGGCGTGATGCCGTGCGAACCTAAGTTGCGATCGCACAAGGCATAGTAATAAGGTTATCCGAAACACAACATCAAGTTAGAGTACGCAGAGAAATTGAATGACGCATTTGGAATAGAAATAGACTTTTTCATTGATGATAATAAAACTTTACATAGACTCCTTTACAATCATTGCCGCACGGGCTACAACATGACTCGACTTACAAAATGAACGCCGATGAGATAGGTCGTTCCATACATTACATCCCCTTTTTTACAAGCAAAATATAACATCTTTCCACCTGCTATCGAGGCGAGTCGAGCCGCCATCTTCTTTGGACTGAGTGCGGATCTTCTTCAAAAGGAATCCAGAAAATAAGCCTTTACACGCGGACGAGGCTTCAAAAGAGTTCACTTCGCCTTGAGCTTTCAAGTGGCACGCCCTTCGTAGTTCGGGGTACCTGCGTGGAGAGCGAGGATCAGTACATTACACTTTGTACTGGTGCGTGGCTATTTAAGTTCCAAGCTCTCATTTGGTTGAATGAGTTTATATGACTTAGTTCATGAATGTTTCTAACCATCCTAATGAATTTCAATGCGAGAATGACAAGCATAATGTAATTTACTTCGGAACTTACCCGCGGCAGACCGTGCCGCGCCTTTGGGACTTATAATGTTCTTCCCTGTCAGTTGTTATCATTTTCGTATGCAAATTTGTGTTCGTGAAGGTCACTGGCATCACAAGCCATATTTGGACTATAGCTGGGTTAGACGGCGACACTTTCAGCGCGGGTAGCGAGCCCCACTGCAAGTTCTTCCGACTAACCATATTTTTGCTTTCGTCGAGCACAGCTATCTTTTACTTCCTCCTAGGCCGAAACGATCCCGTGTCTCGGGGTATCGCTCGAGGAAGCCGTTTCTCATGCACGAGTTGTCCCATGACCGTACAAAGATAATTCTTTTTAGTTATAAAGATATAGCCTACATTCTCTTTGAAACTTGTTCATTTTCATCGTGTTCGTGCCCTTGCATTCATTGTTTCATCTGCAGCAACACTATCGATTTGCCTAAGAAGGGGTCGAGAAGAGAAGGGTCAGCCACTCACCTTGAGTTTACTTCGGCGAGAGAACTTGTTGGTCGCGCTGGACGTCGCCTACGCGATTACCTGAAATCGCACAAGCAACCGATTAGAACACTGCATTATTCAAGAAGTTCGATAGGAAATGCGAGTTCGAAACGTAAGCCATGAAAACCATCGAAAACATTCACGAAAATGCATTCAGAAAACAAAGCCAAAACCAACGCAAGCGGCGTAAAAAGTAGAGCAACGGGAGGTCTCTCCCGACTCAGCCGCATAGTCAATCCTCGAGGCGCAGCCTGCTGAATATGGGACTTGGTTCCGAAGAAGACATTCCATAACGAGGAATGGATCTTAATTCAACCGTTACCGTTCGATCGACTCGGTCGATCCCGACCTATCGGTCCCGACCGAATCGATAGCGACAGTGTTCCTTTCTCGCGCACCCCGTGGACAGAGTACGGGGCACGATGTAGGGACGGGGCACTACACAGTGGCCTATCGACTAGACTTGTCGCCTACGCTCGAGGGAGTCCATAACGTGTTCCATGTGTCGCAGTTGAGGCGGTACGTGGCAGACCCTAGTCACGTATTGGATCACTCCGAGTTAGAGGTGGGGCCTACTCTCCGCTATCCAGAACAGCCTGTGGAGAATCTGGATCGTTGGAAGAAGGTGCTCCGGAACCAAGTTATCCCTTTGGTTCGTGTCGCATCTAGGAATCACTCTCCAGGAGAGTCTACCTGGGAGAGGGAGGACGAGATGCGGGAGCGTTACCCTTATCTCTTCGAGCCTTGAGGTATTTTTCTTTGTTCTTGCTACTGTTATTGTGCTAGTTTGCTCTAATTTCGAGGACGAAATTTTTTTTTAGGAGGGTAGATTTGTCACCCCCACATTCCTGAATAAGTCTAATATAGTCATTTATAATATTTCACTATTTTATTTATATTATTTAAATATTATTTTCAGTGTCTTTATATTATTTAAATAGGTATTTTATCGAAAGAGTTTTTATTTATAAAGTTTAATATATTTAATATATATATATATATATATATATATATATATATATATATATATATATATATATATATATATATATATATATATTTTTTTTTTTTTTTTTTTTTTTTTTTTTTTTATATATATATATATATATATATATATATATATATATATATACTAAAATATTTTGTTTTTGTTTATAAATAAATTCTGAATTTTATTTATATATATATTTTGGGTAATATTTCATTTATTGGAATATATATATATATATATATATATATATATATATATATATATATATATATATATATATATATATATGTATATGGGTAAATATTATAGGTTTATTTTATATAAATAAATATATACATATACGTGTATATATATATAATATATGAATATATGTATATATATTTGTATGTATGTATGTATGTATGTATGTGTATATATATATATATATATATATATATATATATATATATATATATATACATACATAAAATATATATATAAATATATATATATATATATATATATATATATATATATATATATATATATATATATATATATATATATATATATATAGTTTGCTTTTGATTCTTAATCCCTTTTTTTTCTATTCTTTCTTTCATACTTAAGCATATATATATATATATATATATATATATATATATATATATATATATATATATATATATATATATATATATATATTTTTAAGCATATATATATATATATATATATATATATATATATATATATATATATATATATATATATATATATATATATATATATTTTTAAGCATATATATATATATATATATATATATATATATATATATATATATATATATATATATATATTTAAGTATATGCTTATATATATATATATATATATATATATATATATATATATATATATATATATATATATATATATATATATACTTAAAAAAAAATATATATATATATATATATATATGCATATACTTATATATATATATATATATATATATATATATATATATATATATATATATATATATGCTTAAGTATGAAAGAAAGAATAGAAAAAAAAAGGGATTAAGAATCAAAAGCAAACCAAGCACTCACACGCCCCTAGCAAAACCAGCAGCAGCAGTAGCTAGCCGAGCGCGGCCCACCCTTTCTTTATTCCTTTAGTTTCCTTTAAAATCCGAACCGAAACTTTCGACCCCCCTACATATATTTATAGAGAGAAGGAGAGAAGAAAATTTTCACAGAAACCCTAACCCAAACCCTAGCCGCACACCTCCCCGACGTTCCCGGCAACCGTGTGAGGCCAGCCGGCCATCGGAGGACGGCCAATAACCATCGGATCCCGCGCGCGCAACATCAACCACAACAGAAATCCACTTCAAGGTAACCATCTTCTCCGTCTCGTTTCTACACGCACGCTCGATCAATTTTCGAGCCGTTTCTTCCGGTATGATCCTAACATATACACCTTTAATTCCCTTCAATTAGTTCGTGCCGATTCGCACCATGTGCGACGAAAAACGAGTTCCAAAATCGAGAAAAAATTCGATTTTCTGGGTTTAGAAACTGTCCTGAAACCCCAACTTTGTGGCCGATTTGCGACTAGCGTGTTGTGATTTTTTAAAATCGGTTTGAAGAGACTTGGAGACAACCTATAGGGCTTTAAAACCTTTTTTGTAAAACTGAATTTCATGCACTGTACAGAAAGTTATTGATTTGTGAAGTTGGAGAAAAAACTAATTTTCAAAAGTGGATTTTTATAAAAATTGTCCCGATACGCCGTCCGTCCCGTCAATCCGGACGACGTGGTCACGAACCGAAAGCATCGAAAGGTACATATCGATTTCGTGGTCGTGTGGGCTTTGACGGAATTCAAATTGGTCGCGTGTGCGCGACGAATTTGATGCGTATCCGTCAAAAATTTACCGTATCGGCCTTTTGCATATTTGTCAATTACTTTGTGCACACTCATCAAATCGCGACGAAACTTGCGCCATTGGACTCAAAATATTTTTCTGGTCCTGTATGCCAAGTTTGGTCCAATTTTGAGACCGTTGATCGGGACGCCATTTTGGCGGGCCCACAATCTCACTCAACGGGTGATTTTGTGTGCAGCCCACCGGAATCCAAAATTGAACATACCGTTGGGTTCGTCTTGTCAAACCGGACCTGTAGACATATAGTTTGATGACTTTAGAGACCGTAGATTTGGCACGTTTTTTGGTGCAAAGTGGGTCCAACGGCGGACACCATTTTGACCCAAAATTATCGTTTTGCCCCTGTGTCCAGAATTGGACTTATGGGTAGGCGTTTCTAGCTAATTTGACCATTCTGAGAACGTTGTTAATGTCTGTTTCAGCATTAGGAGACAGTTGTGCGAGTTGACCGTTCGTGGCTCATTGAGTGAGTTGTAGTTTCGATTTTCTCAGCTCAGGACGACAGGCGAGTACATTCTCTGATAGTTTTTATTGTCTTGATATCTACTATATCCGATTCAGTTGTGGTGTTATACTTGATTCTTGACACGAGGATACACGGACTAGTATACGTGAATCTCGTCATGAGATGTCATTCCTGGTTTACCTGGTATATGAGTACATTGTTCGATATTGTTTCCTGTACTTGTATAGACACCGATTTGGGAGTGGGCTGGCCCCCTGCCCTTCGAATTCCGTGTCATGACCTGTCATGTCTGGATTCATTATACTACTCGGAGATGGGGGAGTTATTAGAGGTTATGTGATCATTACCCTTACTTGTTTATTACTTGCGCATAGCTCCACCCTCACCACACGTAGGGTGTAGCCTGACCTTATACTACTTGTGCATAGCTTTCCATTTTGGCTGGCCTGATCCCTACATTATTATACTACCTGTGCATAGCCGGTCAAATGGAATAGCATGATCTTGACCCAAGCCGATCACATAACGCTCTAATATCTCATGGCACTTTATTTTTATGTTTACATCATACCTCAGTTTACTTTTCATTGTTTATATTCCAGTTTTATCTTATATCTCACACATGACATGATATCCAGTTCTCTTGTACCGTTTTACTTTCAGTCTTGATATTCCATCTTGTATTTCAATATGATTGTCTCTTATAGTATTTGTCAATTCACATGGAACTGCTGTTGGCATTTGTACTTGCTCGTATCCTGACAGGATAACCCCCGTTATTTTTCAGAGAATTTAGATACAGATTTGCCCGACCTACTACGGATTTGGCATAGATGGAGCCTACGACCAGGACCAGCCTGTGGACCCGATGCTCGTAGAGGACGTACCGCCAGTAGTGACCTAGTTCACCTAGATTTTGTCTTGATTACATTCTAGTTTGATACTTTGAGACTTGTAGTATTTATTTTGGGATATTATTTTATGTCTTGGTCTCTGAACTTGTGATTGTGGCTCGATACTATTTCAGACTATTTATCTCATCTTTATCTTTATCTTTATCATCGTGTTTATCTTCCTTAGAATTATGTGATTGAGTTGTGGTTATATTCCTCCGTGCGGAGATGACAGGCTATATTATTGTGTCTTAGATTCTATATATTCTAGATGACCTTTACAGCGTTCTACCGTCGATACTGCGGCGTACGCTGGACGTACTCACGTGCTCATGTCCCTAAATCGGGTGCGGGTCGTGACAAAAATTGATCTTCAAACCTGTCCTTACTCCTCCACTGCCATTGAACTCAATAGGTCTAGGTTATATCCTACTCCTCCTTTGTCTCCTGGTGCTGAACCCGTTCACGATGATGACCCCGAGGCTCCGGCTGCTGCTGCTGCACCAGCCCCTGCTCCAGGTTTTGACCTTGGCTTCTATCAGCGCTTTGATGATTTCGTTGTCCTTTCAGCGCAACGATATCAAGGCTATCTTGATTCTGAGTTCCGCCATATCACCCAGGCTCAGGTGTTGCTGAACAGCATTGTTGATATTCACTGGAGTCTTTTTCATGACCCCACACATCCAATTACCATGCTTCATCACCCCAGCTTCCCTGGACCTAGGTTCGATGATGAGACGACATTTCCTCATTTCGATTCTACTGCTGCATACTTTCCACCGGATGCTCCTGGAGGTGACGACACGCCAATGTGATGAGGACTTGAGTTAGTAGATTTTGGATGGAGTCTGTTAGATGATGATCTTATGTAGTTTTTTTTATGTCTAAACTTTACAGTTAGACATTTATTAGCATTTTGTGATGGTTGTATCTTTTATTTTGTATGACATTTCAGTATTTCACTTCTAGTTATTTTTGCTATGCACTTACTATTTGTGGAAATTTCATTATTTGTGGTTATCTCTCTAGTATTACTTTGTCTTTTGATGAACATTATTGGCTTCACACATTACGGTGGAGCCAAAACCATTTTTTCATTGACAAAGGGAAAGAAAAAGAGTGATACCAAAAATCGAACACCATCAATCGAACACCATCATTTATTCTTTTCTAGGTATTTTTATTTTGTTCTATTTAGATATATTTTGGTATAGACTCAAGTTTGTCAATTATCAAAATGGGGGAGATTGTTGGCCCATTCCATGGTCACACCCGATTTTAATAATCGATACTAACTTAAGTCAATACACAAAATATACGAATTGCTGCTAATCATTTCAGGACACTAGTGAAATCAATATCAAAAAGCGTACTACTACATCAGCAAGCGTGTGAATCATCATTCTAAAGCTCATTTTCATTGGAATCAAGTCTGAGTTATTTTACAATTTATTATATATTTTATCTTTATTGAGTATAGGATATAAATTGTAAGATCGACTGGATACTACTGGCTTAGGTTAATCATAGTCCATTTTCCTATACAGCCTACCCATCCAAAGTCTACCTACTAAAAATATCATTCACATTCTGCAACAAAATTTGACAAATGTTTTACATTTTTACTGAGACAGAACTCAAGCCGAGTTCGGCCCGAGTTTGGTCAGTTTGAATTTAAATATTTGTTGCCTCCAAATCTGCATGCAACGTTCGTTTGCGAAATCTTTGCATCAGAACTCTGCCCGAATTCTGTCCGAGTTCGGTCCTCGAAAACACCTATAAATAGAAGAGAATTTCTCATCCAAATCACTCAATCAATACATCTTCTCTTCTCTCTTTAATAAGTGTTTTCATCTGATCAAAAGCTTTCATATTTCACCTACACATCTCTTAGCCAAAAGCCAGTAATATCTATTTGATCTAGAGTCTTTTGGTTCTCAAGAGTTGTAAAGAGGTTGTTCAAAGTTCAGAAACTATCTCAGTTGTGGAGCCGGTCGTGTGTAGTGCCCCGTCCCGCAAAGTCAATCGGAGGAATCGAAACGTCGACGGCGTTGGAACTTAGCCTTGCAACGGCTACTCGAAGGCTCGCTTGGTCAAGGCGACTCCTCGTACAGGTGGGGTAGTTTCGGTGAACTTGCCTCATCTTAGCCTTCACTTAATAACTTGCATGTTTTCAACTTGCACAAGTAGGCTAATAAAAAAGCTACGAACGCACATAGCTAAGGGAATAATCCCGATCCGTCGAAATGTCTTAGAACATGGAAAATGGTCCCACGGTCTGCTTAGAAGTCGGCTCAGCGTGCTTTTAAATGACACTCGATCCTTCGTCCCGTAGCTTGGGAGAAGGAAGCTTGCCTAAGTTGCTAAGTTGCCCCGACACTCGAATAAGCCTAAGTCATAGGCGTCGCCCGCTTGAATGCTTGAAAAGCATCCATGATCCCGTCGTTTTGTCCCAACGCTTGTATTGACCTAAGTCATAGGCGTCGCCTGCGTGAATGCTTGAAAATGCATGCACGGTCGGGTCGTCCAAGGCTTGGCATAGCCTTCGCACGTCCCGCGAGTTAAGTCGCCTTGCACGGCTTGTTGGCTTAAGTCTAGGCACCCGAGAACTTGGTTATTTAAGTCGACCCCGTGAATAGCACGTTCCCTCGATGCGTATCTCGGCTTAGCCCTTGCTCGTCGAGTCGTTGTTCGAATAAGTTAACAAGTGTTGTGCTGGGCTATCGAAGCCTTTTCTAGCACTGTCCCGCTCTAGCTGCGGTTGTCAAGTCGCGTAGTCCCTTGAGAACAAGTCTCGTCATATAAAGTATATGACTTGAGCGATAGCGTCGCCTATAGAACCAGGTCTGTCTAAGGCACGAGCTACGGTGGATCTAGTAAAGAGTATGCCACGATCAAAGGAAGTCCATGCGACTTGTTGTCGCCGAGATCGATCCCGCTACTTGGGAGTCTCGATAGAAAGAAGGAAAGCATGGTCATGTTAAGGAAGGATTGGTAGATCGAGTTGAGTCTTGCATGGTCATTGGACAACTTGTCGACAAGGTAAAGTTTCCTCGAACGGTTGCCTAGGCCAAGGGACCGATTCGGCCCGGGAGGAACGAGTGAGGCTCAAAGTAGGATGCTGGATGACCGCATGGAAGACTTCGGCGCCTCCGGGCTAGCTACCCGTGTAGGGACGAGCCGATATCCCACGAGCCGAGATCCAAGATAGCTTGACATTGCTAGTGACCACCTCATGTAGATGGGTCGGCAAGAGCGATAATCTGCGTATTTGCCTTTGGATAGCGTCAAGTACTAGCACGGCATCGGTCGAATCATGAGACAGTCTAGCACGATGTGTATAAAGTCAGCAAGATGTAATCCCGTTAGTGCCAGCCTTGTATCGGCACGAAAGAAATAAGTTATAGCTTATGTCAGAGAGACACGTGCTTCGGCACAAAGCAAGGCTTTCGCGTATCAAGTATTGACATTCGTGTATTGGCATTCGCGTATTGGCTTTCGCGTATCAAGTATTGGCATTCGCGTATTGGCTTTCGCGTATCAGGTATTGGCTTTCGTATATCGGCATTGTTGGCCTAAGTTTGCATAAGTTAAGTCGAGTGCCATCGCTTTAAGTCGAAAGGACCGTAATGTGAAAGTTGGCTAAGTCAGGGAGTCGTTAGGCTCGACTTCATCTTGAAGCACGGACAAGTCTAGGCAAAGTCTAGGGTACGCCCTGCACGAGTCAACCCCTTGATGCCTTGGCACGGCCGAGCTCGCATAAGTTGCTCCTCGGCGAATCACTGTCTTGAATATGTTAAGTTACGAATAGAATACTGCACGACCCTGCCGTCCCGAGTTAAAGTTTGGTCAAGTACCTAGGCGATGAGGCACTGCCTCGATCGAAATACACGCTGACATGATAGCACGACTATGTCGTCGCATAACGAGTTGGTTAGACGTCAAGTCTTAAAACTGATCCTAAGGCAAGACTAGCAAGACAATCGAAAAGAAATTTAAGCTGCACAAAGTAAATGAACGTGTCGGTTTTGTATGGGTGGGCGAGGAGCTCACTCCACCAGTACAGTTGAGTACTGACACCCATACAGTGTTCATGTGCAGGCACATGTAGAAGCTCGTGGCGTGGAGCTCGCTTGGATGCGTCGAGGCACGGAGATTCCTTGGCAATTCGAAGCGTGCGGCCGCATGGATTGAAGACTTATACATGACATAATGTATGGACATCGCCTTCCGAAGCTTCTGCTGGCTCAAGCATTGTAATCGAGAGATGAGAGAGAGCAAAGTGACTTGTAAAAGAGAGAAAAGTGAGCACGAGAGACTTGTAATTTGGCCTTGCACCCACAAATGTAATCTTGTATTCAATATCAATAAAGAGCTTCTTTTGAATGACTTGTGTTCAAGTGTGCTTGTTCTAAGTTTCCGCTGCATGTTTCAATATTTCTGCTTGGGACTTCTGTGCGACGACCCCGTCGCCGCCGATGTAATCGACCGTTATGAAACTGCCTTGCACGAGCGCAATCTAGGCTCGTACGGCATCACGTCTTAGTGAGGACGATCGCTCCTACGGGAGCGGGACGTGACATAATGGTATCAGAGCACGGCTTTACGTCCTTGGACTTCACGTCGAATTTTTCAGTTTTGAAAGTTCGTCGTCGATAAAGAAGTGTGCGCTCTCTCTCGAATGTCCCTCGGCATGTCCATACAATAAGTCTAAATATTTTCAAAAGCTCGTACATGCGTTCGCTCGAACGCATCGATAGGCCATTGCCGGACCCATTGGTAGGCCTTTGTGCCGAACGATATTAAACTTGACTCGATAGAAAATACGTGCTAAGTTAACATATCGCGTGCGTGCCTAACTAGTCCTGCGTCGACCTAGCAGTTGAGCGTGCAAACTCGAAGTATAGTCCGTACGGGATGGTTATGCGGCACAACTTAGTCCGCGTGTTGCGCACCTCTACCTTTTGGTACAAACGAGTTGCAAGCGATATCAAGTACCGCTCGGTCAGGAATGAAGCCACACTTAGAGTGTCTATCGATAGGAACGCTATCGAGTTAACGTTTAGGCGTATATGAAGGATTGACTTGGATTTCGAGGAAATAGTGCGAACGACTTAGTGCGTCGATACGACGTGAACAATTACGCTAGAGATTCGTCGAATGAATCTGAAAGATGTCTTAGCGAATGATGTGAACGTGATTGAGGACTAGATCGAATGGCTCGAATCCGAGTGGTGTATGGATTTTCTTGGAAATCATTCGAGCAAAATTGAGGATTACGAGTAACGACGAGTATGTCGACGAGGCGATGCGATAGCGCAAAGCCTTATAACGCGTCACACTTAGTTGGTCGTGACTTCGAATGTTCCGAACGAGCATCTCGTTCGGACAAATTATGAACGGGCAACGCGTGTTAGAAAATGATTCGGAACGATGAATGAAAATGAATGGTCTTGATCGAGGAAACTTAGAGGATCGCACGTACGATATCGGATTGATTCAAATAAAATATGACTTGAGTTTCGAACAACGATCTTGAAACGAGCTTGAGGAATAGCGATCAAACTTGATCTTGAATATTGAGAAATTATAGAATATCCAGTTCGGACAATAGCATCAGTCGCACGACTCGAAATTGGTTGCAAAGAAAGATCGTCAGGTTACGCATATCGTCAATGGTATTGAGGCGTATCAAAGATCGATATACGATAACTCGGGGGTACTCTGACTCGACGAATGACGATCGTGCAAATGTCATTGTTTCGATGAATGCTATACTCGGATGTTGAAATGTATCGAGGAGAATATAGACATGGCTCAAGGATTTTCTAGTTGAACGAATGACGGTCAGACTATCGAACCGAGATCTTGACTTGGATGAAAATGATATGTTTAGATGTGCTTCGTCGATAACCACAACGTTGACATTCTTGTCTTATGCGAGCGCAACTTCAGCCTCGCACATGCGTCGCGCCGATTAGGGCGATCACTCTGCGTGAGCGCTGGTATGGTGATTCATACAGCGGGGGTGATTGAACTTGCATGGCATGGCAACTTGTATGCATCGATTGTGGTTTGACGCAAAGGTGAACTCGGGAACGACTTCGTGTGATTGATGAATCGAATTTGAGGATTGCATAGGTCCAATCCTCGTATCGAGAATGAATTAGTCTGGACTCAAACAAGAGTTACGCCCCGATGAGAATGATTATTTCGCGGGTGCGTTGCATGGTGATTCAAGAACCACCATTGATAATCGGACTCGCATGAGATTGGGGCGCAACGTATTGTCAAAGCTAGACGACCTCGTGATCGAATACTTGAATTGGTTAGAATGAATATGTGAAGTATATCGATTGGTGATTTGAATGGATTCGAATTTGTTGCGCTGCACGACGAATGCATTAATGCAAATAGGTGATCGTGCTCGATGTTTAGAAATCTGAGTGACGTAAGCTTGGGTAGAAAATTCCGTACTACCGACTTTGGTTTGACCCTAGGATTTGGGGTCAGTGTTGGCATTATTGTTGGGGAACTATGATTCCAATCCTGACATTGACTTTTAGCCTTGAGAAATGGCCTAGCGGTTAGGCGAGACGCCCCGTTTCATGAGTTATCAATCGAAAGATTGATCTTGAGGATTGGCATGGATGGATAGTGTGAATCACGAATATAGGAATACCCCTCACAAGATTCGGCTGACATGCATATACTTCAGGGACGCCTGAATATGTGCACGATGCGACTCGAGTGAGAACGACGAATTCTCTGTCATGCAGCTTGGTGAATGCATGTATTTTGGGGACGTCTGGAATGCGTGCACGATCCAGCCAAGTGATATGTTGAGTTCAAGCATGACTTGAAGAATAGAAATGGTCGAGGATTTTGAAATCATGTTAATGGAAAGATTGAAAGTAGTACGAGCGTGGCTCGGAATCGAGGAAACGTGTAGGCGGAGTATATACGATAAATTATGACGTACCTCGCTCGACTGTTACAGTCCCGTGTCTGGGCACGATTAAGTCTTGGCCATAGAAATGGTAGGATGGCTTGCCTTCAGGAAAGTCTCGAGGACGAGACTTGTTCTGAGTGGTGTATGATGTAGTGCCCCGTCCCGCAAAGTCAATCGGAGGAATCGAAACGCCGACGACATTGGAACTTAGCCTTGCAACGGCTACTCAAAGGCTCGCTTGGTCGAGGCGACTTCTCGCACAGGTGGGGTAGTTTCGGTGAACTTGCCTCATCTTAGCCTTCACTTAATAACTCGCATGTTTTCAACTTGCACAAGTAGGCTAATAAAAAAGCTACGAACGCACATAGCTAAGGGAATAATCCCGACCCGTCGAAATGTATTAGAACATGGAAAATGGTCCCACGGTCTGCTTAGAAGTCGGCTCAGCGTGCTTTCAAATGACACTCGATCCTTCGTCCCGTGGCTTGGGAGAAGGAAGCTTGCCTAAGTTGCTAAGTTGCCCCGACACTCGAATAAGCCTAAGTCATAGGCGTCGCCCGCTTGAATGCTTGAAAAGCATGCACGGTCTCGTCATTTTGCCCCAACGCTTGTATTGACCTAAGTCATAGGCGTCGCCTGCGTGAATGCTTGAAAATGCATGCACGGTCGGGTCGTCCAAGGCTTGGCATAGCCTTCGCACGTTCCGCGAGTTAAGTCGCCTTGCACGGCTTGTTGGCTTAAGTCTAGGCACCCGAGAACTTGGTTGTTTAAGTCGACCCCGTGCATAGTACGTTCCCTCGATGCGTAGCTCGGCGTAGCCCTTGCTCGTCGAGTCGTTGCCCGAATAAGTTAGCAAGTGTTGTGCTGGGCTATCGAAGCCTTTTCTAGCACTGTCCCGCTCTAGCTGCAGTTATCAAGTTGCGTAGTCCCTTGAGAACAAGCCTCGTCGTATAAAGTATATGACTTGAGCGATAGCGTCGCCTATAGAACTAGGTCTGTCTAAGGCACGAGCTACGGTGGATCTAGTAAAGAGTATACCACGATCAAAGGAAGTCCATGCAACTTGTTATCGCCGAGATCGATCCCGCTACTTGGGAGTCTCGATAGAAAGAAGGAAAGCATGGTCATGTTAAGAAAGGATTGGTAGATCGAGTTGAGTCTTGCATGGTCATTGGACAACTTGTCGACAAGGTGAAGTTTCCTCGAACGGTTGCCTAGGCCAAAGGACCGATTCGGCCCGGAAGGAACGAGTGAGGCTCAAAGTAGGATGCTGGATGACCGCATGGGAGACTTCGGCGCCTCCGGGCTAGCTACCCGTGTAGGGACGAGCCGATATCCCACGAGTTGAGATCCAAGATAGCTTGATATTGCTGGTGACTGTAGCGCCCCGCTTTCGATAGGCGACGGAACTTCATAATATGCTAGCGCCGAGTCAGATCGGCCGGGAACTTAGATGGCCATCTGACTCGATCGCTAAGCTTGGTAAACGTTAACGCCTTGCGGCATCGATTCAATTCGATTTGGACGGAAGATACGAGAATCGATCCAACTAATGGAACGACTTCTGTTGGAACAAGTCCTAGATGCAGCGGGCTGCGTCTCGGCGCACGAGCTCTCTATAAGAGTCCCTTCGACGGGACCGGGCCGCTGTATGGTTTTCTTGGAGCTTTGCCGCTGGGCTTGATTGAAGTGCTTTCGCGTCGTTTTCATGGATGCAATTATAAATTTCGATGCAAGGGGAAAAGAAGGAAATTTAACAAAGTGTTGATGCATTGCAGGAGCTCGCGTAACTAAGGATTGACGTTGCGTAGCGCTTCGACGACCTGCACGAAGCCAAGTAATCGGTGGGTGATTCGGCCTTCTTTTCTATTCTGTCCCGCGAACTTATTCCTTGCTTCGAATCCATTCAAATCGAACGATGCCATGTTAATTGCATGCCAATCCACTAAGTCAAGAACTCGGGAAAAACGTATCGATTTACAAATACAAGTTTTTCACATAAACCAAAAAGTTTAAGGTTTACAGAAAAAGATAGACTATTTCAAGTGCTGCAAAATATTATGAAACGTTGAACATGGGTTTTGATGCCTCGGACAATTTGGTGCCTACGGGACGCTAAATCGAGCGTATGGCTTCGGGGAAAATGAATCGATGCATGAGTTGCCATAAATGATAATGTCGTGAATATTGTCCGCGCTATACAAAACGGTTTGCATGCATTAAACTGTTCGCACATAGGCATGGTCATGGACAGCTTGTGCACAAGTTCGATTCCTCGAAACGGTATCCGGGGCATCGGAACCGATTCGACCTAGGGGGAATAATTTATCGTGCTTCGGCGCGATGCATGCGGGACCTTCAGTAAGGCTTGTAACCTAGGCTGAAAGGGTAGCGTCGCATGCCAACTTCGATTAAGTCCCTCGTGGTGCGTAGCACCAATGACCGCATATAAGATAGTTGCATGCTCACCTATTGTCTTATGCAGGTGTAAATATTATCTCTGTTTTCATGCAGGGACGAGCACGGCCGTGGTAAGAAATATGATAAACTGCGATGTTATGTGTATGCTTTAATACTCATGGATGGCTATCGAATATGAACTGAATTCATTTAGTTCTAATAGAAAGACAACTCTAAAGCATGCTTATCCTAACAATCAGAGTCGGTTTAGACGAGTTGGTTCGTCTCGTCCACTTAGCAAGTGTGCTAATCCCCTCCCCCAATTTTCCCAGGTGCGGCGGGCGCTCTAACCTAAAACGAAGCTGAAGTGCGGAGAGGCGTTTTGAAGCTCTTCCTATACTGAAGTATTTTGAAGCCAATTCAAGTCGACGGCTTATGTATAAAGGGGCGAATGTATGGGACGGCAAGCGTAGTTCAGGCAACTTGTCGAATGTATTCTCTTTATGTTTTCAATCAATGTAGCCGCAACGGCATCCAATGTAATTACGACTTGCACTTCGTTGCAAGCTATGAATGAAAAGCATTTCTATCTTCCTATACTGCGTCTTAAATTCTGATATGATTGTGAAGTTTCAACTTGGCGTATTTATATCAAAAGGTAACCGTTTGAGAACTTGTCATCTTGCCTTGCACGAGCACAACTCCAGGCTCGTGCGGCATCACGCCTTAGCGAGGACGATCGAATCGGCAAAAATTTACATCGGGGACGAACGTTGCCGACTCGGGGCGTGACAAATTGGTATCAGAGCACAGTTATGTTTCCTCGGATTTTTGAAATTTTGTTTCATTGTTGGAATGTCCGTTGCGATGGCTTGATTGAATGCCTGTCGGCATGCTGCGTGAAATACGAGTTCCATACAGGTAAGCCCGTAGATATTTTTGAAAAATACTAACGGGTTTACTCTGTTTTGTAGGAATGACTAAGAAAAGGAACAATCCCGCCCCAACCCAAACTGTAGATAGTACAACGAGCTCAAAAAGCACCGAGCCTAGCGAGACGACTATGCAGAAAATGCTACAGTTGATGGAGCTGTAGCAGCAGCAGCTCCAAACACAATTCAAAGCCTAATTCGAAGCGCAACAAAAACAGATGAATGCCCTGACTCAAATAGTCAGCAGAATGGCGGGCAACACGAAGACGACGGACGAAGGGCCCGAGGGAAACCAAGGCAACCAAGAAGAAAACGAGGAAGAAGAGACTCAACCGCAAATGATAGATTCTTCTTCCTTGTTCAAGGCAAAAGAGTTCCGCAAGATGAATCCGCCGAAGTTCAACGGCCGAGCGGAGCCCGATGTGATCGTGGGATGGCTCGCGGAGATGGAGGACCTGTTTAATCTGCTTAGCATCGAAGGGTCCCAGCGGGTAACTTGTGCGGCGTTACAGCTGCAACTGAGGGCGTATGACTGGTGGGCCGCTAAAAAGCAGGAAATCTACGAAGCAGATTCAGTCGCCACGATTTCCTGGAAAATGTTCAAGGGAGCCTTCCTCGAACAGTATGTTCCTCGCGCCGTCCGTCAACGAAAAGAAGACGAGTTCATGATGCTGCGACAGGGAAATATGTCTGTCGACGATTATGATTCGAGCTTCTCAAAGCTAGCGAAGTTTGCCGGCGCCTTCCTGCCCAACAAGGACGCATGGTGTCACGCCCCGATTCCGTCGAATCGATAGTCGTCCCCCGGGCATGATGCCGTGCGAACCTAATTTGCGATCGCACAAGGCCAAGTCATAAGGTAATCCGAGACACGAGATCTAAGAGAGTACGCAGACAAATTGATACACATAATAAGTAAAGAAAACTTGAACTTTATTGATAATGAACATCTTTTTACAGACTCCGACACAAGACTCATTGCCGCGCGGGCTACAACATGACTCGATTACAAAAGAGTGCCGATGAGATAGCCGTTCCATACATTGCACACATCCCTCAATATACACATGTACTCCATTGACCTGGATGGGAGGGACGCTGAGTCATTTTCCTTGGACTGTCGAGAGCCTTCAAAATGTGGAGTCGCTGAGAGATAGTCTTCGACGCACGGCCGAAGCTTCAAAAGTCACGAACGTCGCCTTGCTAGTTGGCACGTCCTTCCTGGCTCGCGGGACCTGCAAAGAGCGAGGATCAGCACGAAACACATGTACTGGCGAATGGCTAATTAAATCCAAGCTCTGCATTTGATTCAAGAAGTTTCATAACATGTTTGCTAGCTATTTCAATGATCTTTCTAACCATCCTGTATGATTTGCATGTTAACATGTTTTGAGGCAAGCAACTATCATGTTCATCCCGTGTCCCGTGCACCTGTTAAGTAGTGATAGGGGTTTAAAGGCCACTGGCAATGTCAAGCCATCGCGGACTATAGCATTCGGTTAGACGACGCCCCTTTCGCGTCGGGTAGCGAGCCCTGTGCGAAAGTGCCCGCATAACTCGCGCCGATGAAGGGTTGGCGCTGCTACACTCGTTCCTCCCAGGCCGAACCGGTCCCTTGGCCGAGGCAACCGTTCGAGGAACTTCACCTTGTCGACAAGTTGTCCAATGACCGCTTTCTTTGGAACTTAGTTGATTTACTCATTTTTCCGTATCGTTGCGATAAGCGTTAATAGATTCATTCGTTGGATTGGCATAGACCAAGTGTAATTGTATAGGGAAGCACATTTTTCATTTCCAAAACCGACAGTTCGATAACAAGTGTTTCGTGAAGTATCGTGCCACGATTTCACTGATTCTATACTATTATGACAAGCATTTATTTTACTTCACATGTTGAGTTTTTTTTTGAAGTAGAGGGACGGGACGAAGGAGGTCAGCCACTCGCCTTAGCTTGCTTCAAGCGAGCGACCGGTTGGCTGCGCTGTCGTCGCCTACGCGATCACCTGCAATCGCATAAGCAACTGATTAGAATACTGTGTATTTCAAAGAATTTCGATATGAATGCGAGCTCGAAAACGCATCACGAAAACCCATCGAAAGCATTCACAAAAACGAAAGCCAAAGCCAATTCAAGTGCGGCATGAAAACCAGAGCAACGGGAGGTCTCTCCCGACTCAGCCGCAGAGCCAATCCTCGAGGCGCAACCCGCTGAATATGGGACTTGGTTCCGAAGAAGCCATTCCATAACGTGGAATGGATCTTAATTCAACCGTTCCCGTTCGATCGACTCGGCCGATTCCGACCTATCGGTCCCGACCAAATCGATAGCGACAGTGTTCCTTTCTCGCGCACCCCGTGGACGGAGACGGGGCACGATGTAGGGACGGGGCACTACACCATAACCAACTAATAAAAAGTTTCGTCCTCGAAACTTTAAAGATGAAACCTACCTCTACGAGAACAATGAAGGGAATTTATCCTTCATCTCCGATTCAAGCTCCCACGTCGACTCTTCGACCGAGTGGTTCTTCCAGAGGACGCGGACAAGAGGGATCGCTCGATTGCGCAGCAGCTTATCCTTGCGTTCTATGATTCGAACTGGTTCTTCAACGTAGGATAAGTCAGACCTTAGCTCCAGCTGGCCAAAATCTACCACGTGGCTCGGGTCGTGCACGTACTTCCGCAATTGAGAGACATGGAAGACATTGTGAACACCTTCAAGCGCCAGTGGTAGGGCAATTTTATAGGCCACTGGCGCGACCCGTTCAAGTATTTCGAACGGCCCAACGAATCTCGGACTCAGCTTTCCTTTCGTGCCGAACCGACTAACTCCCCGCATGGGCGACACCTTGAGGAATACGTGATCGCCTACTTGAAACTCGAGTGGTCGACGATGAACGTCCGCGTAGCTTTTCTGGCGACTCTGTGCGGTCTTTAATCTTTCCCGAATGAGCTTGACCTTTTCCACAGTCTGTTCTACCAGCTCCGGGCCGAGTATCTGCCGTTCCCCGACTTCATCCCAGCAAATAGGAGATCTGCACTTCCGACCGTACAAGGCTTCATACGGTGCCATTTGGATGCTGGATTGGTAGCTATTGTTGTATGCAAATTCCGCCAGCGGTAGGTGGACGTCCCAGCTTGATTTGAAGTCGATAGCGCAGAGCCGTAGCATGTCTTCAAGAATCTGGTTGACGCGCTCCGTTTGGCCGTCGGTCTGAGGATGGTAAGCTGAGCTGAACTGCAACTTGGTTCCCAGCGCCGACTGAAGGCTACTCCAGAATCGCGACATGAACCGTGAATCCCGATCAGAGACGATGGATACTGGAACTCCGTGCAGCCGTACTATCTCGTCAAGATAAATCTGCGCCAGGCGATCAACGCTCCAAGTAACTTTGATGGCGATAAAATGCGCTGACTTGGTTAATCGATCGACGATGACCCAGATGGCGTCGTTCCCCCGTGGTGTCTTCGGCAGGCCAACAATAAAATCCATAGTGACATGATTCCACTTCCACTCGGGAATAGCGAGGTTCTGCATCTTCCCGCCCGGTCGCTGATGCTCAGCTTTCACCTGCTGACAGGCCATACATTGCGACACGAAGAGCGCCACATCTCTCTTCATCCCGTGCCACCAAAAGGTCGTGCGGAGGTCCTTATACATTTTGGTACTGCCTGGATGCAAAGTGTATTTCGCATAGTGCGCCTCCGCCAGGATCTCCTTTCTAAGTTCTGAATCGTCCGGAACGCATAGCCTACCCTTCAATCGAAGCACGCCGGTTTCGTCTTCCGCAAAGTCGGTCGTCCTGCCTGTCGAAATTAGCTCTCGCACTTTCTTCAGGTACGAATCGTCCGTTTGAGCGGTCTTGATCTTATTCAGCAAGCTCGGCTCCAACTGTAACTTTGCCAACTGCACGTTCCGGAATCTGACTCGGAGCTCGATGCCCATCTCTTCAAGGTCGCGTAGCAGTCGAGGGTCGATGGATAACGAGGCAAGGTACTTCCGACTCAAAGCGTCCGCCACAACATTTCCCTTTCCCGGCGTGTAGTCGATAGTCAAGTCGTAATCCTTGATTAGTTCCAGCCAACGCCTTTGCCGCAAGTTCAGCTCCTTCTGCGTGAATAGATACTTGAGGCTCTTGTGATCGGTATAGATCGTGCACGCCACACCATAGAGATAGTGGCGCCACAATTTCAACGCAAACACAATCGCCGCTAACTCCAGGTCGTGCGTGGGATAATTTTTCTCGTGCGGCTTTAGCTGTCGGGACGCAAAAGATATCACCTTGTTCCGCTGCATCAGCACGTACCCCAAGCCCTGACCGGACGCGTCGCTAAATATCTGGAAACCCTCAGTCCCTTCTGGAAGTGCGAGTATCGGGGCCGAGACGAGCCTCTGCTTCAACTCTTGGAACGCAGCTTCACAGTCGTCTGACCATTCAAAGGCGACTCCTTTCTGGGTGAGGCGAGTCAGAGGCGATGCGATCTTCGCGAAGTCTTTCACGAAGCGTCGGTAGTATCCAGCTAGGCCAAGGAAACTTCGAATCTCGTCGACGGACGCTGGCCGCTTCCAATCGACAACGGCTTCAACTTTCTTTGGGTCGACCGCAATGCCTTCAGCAGAAATGATGTGTCCGAGGAATGCGACGCTGCTAAGCCAGAATTCACATTTGCTTCGCTTCGCGTATAGTTGATTTTCTCGAAGGGTCTGAAGCACGGTCCGCAGATGCTCAGTATGCTGCTGCTTATTCTTCGAGTAGACGAGTATATCGTCGATAAAGACCACTACGAACTTGTCGAAGAAGGGTCGGAACACCCGATTCATTAAATCCATGAAGGCAGCAGGGGCGTTCGTTAGGCCGAACGGCATTACCAGGAACTCGTAATGGCCGTATCGAGTGCGGAAGGCAGACTTCGGCACATCGTCCGGCTTGATCTTGAGTTGATGATAACCCGAACGCAGATCAATTTTAGAGAACACCGTGGCTCCTTGGAGCTGATCGAACAGATCATCTATGCGGGGCAGGGGATACTTGTTCCGGACGGTGGCTTTATTCAGCTCGCGGTAGTCGATACAAAGACGCATAGAGCCGTCCTTCTTCTTGACAAATAGTACGGGCGCTCCCCACGGCGAGACGCTGGGTCGGATGAATCCCTTGTCGAGCAATTCCTGTAACTGCACCTTGAGTTCTTTAAGCTCTGCAGGGGCCATTCTGTACGGGGTCTTCGAGATCGGTCGAGTGTCGGGGAAGGTATCGATAGTGAACTCAATCTCTCGATCGGGCGGCATGCCGGGCAACTCGTCCGGGAACACATCGGGGAATTCTGCCACAACGTCGGTCTGACCCGCGTTTGCACTATCCTGTCGCATGTCTCGAACGGAAGCCAGATATCCTTCGCACCCGAAATGCAGCATCCGTCGAGCAGATATCGCAGAGATCACCATGCAGGTCGGCGACGCCTCACCACACGAGTAGCAGAATTCAGGCACTCCCGGTATACGGAAAGTGACTTTCTTCTCAGCGCAGTCTATGGTTGCGTTGCACGGACCGAGCCAATCCATCCCCAGAATGATATCGTAGTCCTTAATATTTAGAACTATCGCATCGAGACTGACCTTTTGACCACCTATACAGATGATTCCTTCTCCACAGACTAAACTCGCAGCTAGTGGCATGCCCGATGGGATGTTAACAGTGAGCTCGAGACCGAGCGGTGTCAGGGGAAAATTGTGCTCGGCGGCAAAGTCCGCCGATATGAAACTATGCGTGGCACCTGAATCAAACAATACACGAGCAGATTTATTATTGAATTGCAGTATACCTGTCACGACTGTGTCAGATGCGTAGACTTCGTCTCGGGTCATGGCGTAGACACGGCCCTGAGCATTAGGGCGACGGTCTTGGCCATTCTGTTGTGTGGTCGGTGGAACCCGAGGCGCTTGGCCTCGGTTTTGATGATGTTGGGGCGGGCGTTGAGTCGACGCAGCTTCCGGACAGTCCCTTACGAGATGATCTCTTTTGCCGCATGCGAAACAGACTCTGTTCTTAAGTCGGCAGTCGGTGTCCAGGTGCCCGTCCTTGTGGCAGAAATTGTAGACCATCCGTTCCTTCGTCTGGTTGTCGCGATGTTGACGCTTATGTGCGTTGTTGCCTCCCGCATAACTATGGCGTTTGTTATTAGAGTTAACAGCGCCGGTAGTAGTAGGAGGATACTCGGACTCCAGACGGATGGCGTGGTTGAGTGCCTCGCCCACAGTTTTGTATTCCGGCACCGAGACATGTGCACGGATAGTGGAACGCAGGCCCACTACGAATCGCTTTGCTCGGCTTGCAGTAGTAGGTAGATAGTCACCAGCGAACTTAGCCAGTTTGTTGAATTTGGCCGCATATTGTCGTACAGTCATATTCCCTTGCGTCAGCTGCATGAACTCGTTCTCCTTTTCCTGTCGCACAGCTGCAGAAAGATATTCGTTCTCGAACGCATTTCCAAATGTCGCCCATGAGATCGCCGCTGTCTCGTCTTCACGTCGAATAGCCCGCTTCTGCACAGCCCACCAATCGTGCGCGTTCATTCGAAGTAATAGTTGAGCACACGCGACTTTCTTCGGGTCCTCGACATCCAGAAGCTCGAACTTGTCTTCCAGCTCCTCCAACCAGTCGATCGCCACCGCGGGATCTTCTGTGCCGTTGAAGGAAGTGCGGCAGCTTTTAGTGAACTTTGACACGTCGAAGTTGGAACTTCTCGGTGCTGCAGGTGAGAGCACGGGCGCCTCTGGTTCGGCTTCGTTGGATCGAACCGCAGGCTGGGTCACGGCAGGTGTCATCGTTGAGTTGTTGTTGCCGACGACCGACTGTACGATCTGTTGGAGGGTATTCAGCTGCTGCTGCTGCAGCTTGAATTGGGCCTCGAACCGACTCTCAAATTGAGCCTGACGAGCCTCCGCTTGCTGACGATGGAGCTCGTTTTGACGTTGCTGCATTTCAAGCATTTGCAGCATACGTTGCATCGGGTCGCCGGAAGATCCGGCTACAGTAGGCGTCATTCCCGTTGGGTTAACGGAATGCTCGGGCCTAGAAGCACTCGAGCCGCTCGAAGCGCTCGTCTCGTCTTCCGCCTGAGCTCCCATAACTGCAGGGAAATAGGAAGGCAACTCTCGTTAGTTTCAGAAAATATCCTGGGTTCAGCGTATGGAACAACTCTTCTCATCGACACGAGGTCAACGGTCGGAGACTAGAATTCGACACGAGAGGCCAAGGACGTAAAGCCGTGCTCTGATACCATTATGTCACGCCCCGATTCCGTCGAATCGATAGTCGTCCCCCGGGCGTGATGCCGTGCGAACCTAATTTGCGATCGCACAAGGCCAAGTCATAAGGTAATCCGAGACACGAGATCTAAGAGAGTACGCAGACAAATTGATACACATAATAAGTAAAGGAAACTTGAACTTTATTGATAATGAACATCTTTTTACAGACTCCGACACAAGACTCATTGCCGCGCGGGCTACAACATGACTCGATTACAAAAGAGTGCCGATGAGATAGCCGTTCCATACATTGCACACATCCCTCAATATACACATGTACTCCATTGACCTGGATGGAAGGGACGCTGAGTCATTTTCCTTGGACTGTCGAGAGCCTTCAAAATGTGGAGTCGCTGAGAGATAGTCTTCGACGCACGGCCGAAGCTTCAAAAGTCACGAACGTCGCCTTGCTAGTTGGCACGTCCTTCCTGGCTCGCGGGACCTGCAAAGAGCGAGGATCAGCACGAAACACATGTACTGGCGAATGGCTAATTAAATCCAAGCTCTGCATTTGATTCAAGAAGTTTCATAACATGTTTGCTAGCTATTTTAATGATCTTTCTAACCATCCTGTATGATTTGCATGTTAACATGTTTTGAGGCAAGCAACTATCATGTTCATCCCGTGTCCCGTGCACCTGTTAAGTAGTGATAGGGGTTTAAAGGCCACTGGCAATGTCAAGCCATCGCGGACTATAGCATTCGGTTAGACGACGCCCCTTTCGCGTCGGGTAGCGAGCCCTGTGCGAAAGTGCCCGCATAACTCGCGCCGATGAAGGGTTGGCGCTGCTACACTCGTTCCTCCCAGGCCGAACCGGTCCCTTGGCCGAGGCAACCATTCGAGGAACTTCACCTTGTCGACAAGTTGTCCAATGACCGCTTTCTTTGGAACTTAGTTGATTTACTCATTTTTCCGTATCGTTGCGATAAGCGTTAATAGATTCATTCGTTGGATTGGCATAGACCAAGTGTAATTGTATAGGGAAGCACATTTTTCATTTCCAAAACCGACAGTTCGATAACAAGTGTTTCGTGAAGTATCATGCCACGATTTCACTGATTCTATACTATTATGACAAGTATTTATTTTACTTCACATGTTGAGTTTTTTTTTGAAGTAGAGGGACGGGACGAAGGAGGTCAGCCACTCGCCTTAGCTTGCTTCAAGCGAGCGACCGGTTGGCTGCGCTGTCGTCGCCTACGCGATCACCTGCAATCGCATAAGCAACTGATTAGAACACTGTGTATTTCAAAGAATTTCGATATGAATGCGAGCTCGAAAACGCGTCACGAAAACCCATCGAAAGCATTCACAAAAACGAAAGCCAAAGCCAATTCAAGTGCGGCATGAAAACCAGAGCAACGGGAGGTCTCTCCCGACTCAGCCGCAGAGCCAATCCTCGAGGCGCAACCCGCTGAATATGGGACTTGGTTCCGAAGAAGCCATTCCATAACGTGGAATGGATCTTAATTCAACCGTTCCCGTTCGATCGACTCGGCCGATTCCGACCTATCGGTCCCGACCAAATCGATAGCGACAGTGTTCCTTTCTCGCGCACCCCGTGGACGGAGACGAGGCACGATGTAGGGACGGGGCACTACACATGGTGTGAACGCTTCCAACAAGGCCTGAATGACGAACTGCGAAGGGACGTCATGAATCAGAGGTGCCGAACATACCGCGAATCCTATAATGCCGCTCTTAATAGTGAGCGCGTCTTTGGCCGTATGTCGAGTAGAGGTATTCGTAACAACTTCAACAAGCGTCCTAACGACGCCGAGGGATCGGGAGTATCAAAACGTCCAAACACAATTGATAACCGAGGCCATGGCGGACCACACTGCTATAGATGCGGTAAGAACGGGCATCGAGATCCCGATTGTAAACTGAGAACATGTTTCAAGTGTGGCGAGCTAGGCCACGTAGCAACGTTTTGCCCGCTGAGAGTCCAGAATCAACATAACCCACCGAGGAACATTCCGAATCCGCCTAAAGCGCCGACACTGCATGGCGCAAATGCGGTGCCCGTCAACCAACAGAACCAACGCCATGGGGCTCAAGGCCGAGTTTATACATTAACTCGGGACGAGGCGTACGCGTCCGATACTGTTGTAACAGGTATATTACTCTACAAAAGTATACCTGCTCGAGTCCTATTCGATTCGGGTGCGACGCATAGCTTTATATCTGCTGATTTTGTGAAAGAAAATAAAATCACCATGCAATCACTAGATATGAATATTAGCGTTAGCACTCCGTCGGGAGTCGATATGCCTGCAAACTTTATTTGTAGGGATGGCCACATTTGCATCGGAGGAAGATGTCTATCCTTGGATGCCGTCGTACTAGACATCAAGGATTACGACATAATCCTGGGCATGGATTGGTTGGGCGCTTGTCGTGCAACGATCGAGTGTGCGGAGAAGAGAGTGGTGTTTCGTCTTCCTGGCGAGACAGAGTTCTCCTATTCGTACGGTACGGTCACGAAGACGACAATGATGGTGTCGGCAATCTCGGCGAGGCGTATGTTGCGTTCCGGCTGCGCGGGATACTTGGCATCAGTCCGAGACACGCGGAAGGATAATACAAACACAATGCAGACTGATGTTGTGGCAGAATTTCCCGACGTTTTTCCTGACGAGATGCCTGGGATGCCGCCGGATCGAGAAATTGAATTCAGCATCGACACCTTTCCGGATACACGGCCGATATCCAAGGCGCCTTACCGAATGGCTCCAGCAGAACTGAAGGAGCTGAAGGTGCAATTACAAGAGTTGCTAGACCGCGGATTTATTCGCCCTAGCGTCTCTCCGTGGGGAGCTCCCGTACTGTTCGTGAAAAAGAAAGATGGGTCGTTGCGGCTATGCATCGACTATCGTGAACTCAACAAGGCGACCATGCGGAACAAGTATCCTTTGCCGTGAATCGACGACTTGTTTGACCAACTGCAAGGCGCGTCTGTGTTTTCAAAAATCGATCTTCGTTCAGGCTATCATCAATTGAAGATCAAGTCCGACGACGTATCGAAGTCTGCCTTCCGCACTCGATATGGTCACTACGAATTCCTCGTCATGCCATTCGGTTTGACGAATGCCCCGGCCGCTTTCATGGATCTGATGAACCGAGTCTTCCGACCTCAAATAGATAAATTTGTAGTCGTATTCATCGACGATATCCTTGTCTACTCAAAGAATAGGGAAGAGCACGCGGAACATTTGAAGACGGTACTGCAGATTCTGCGTGAAAACAAACTATACGCCAAGCAAAGTAAGTGCGAATTCTGGATGAGTAGCGTGACATTTCTAGGGCACGTAATCTCTGCCGAAGGTGTCGCGGTGGACCCAAAGAAGATTGATGCGGTGGTGGATTGGAAACGACCTGCCTCGGCTAGCGACATTCGAAGTTTCCTTGGCCTAGCGGGCTACTACCGTAGGTTCGTGCGAAGCTTTTCAAAACTAGCGTCGCCTCTGACTCGCCTCACCCAGAAGGGAGTAGTATTTGAATGGAGCGACGACTGTGAATCCAGCTTTCAAGAGTTGAAGCAACGGCTCGTCTCAGCTCCAATCCTTGCACTTCCAGACGGTCCCGAAGGCTTTCAGATATTCAGCGACGCATCGGGAACTGGCCTCGGGTGCGTACTCATGCAGAGAGACAAAGTCATCTTCTACGCTTCACGGCAGTTGAAGCAGCACGAGAAAAATTATCCGACGCACGATTTAGAATTGGCGGCGATCGTCTTTGCATTGAAGTTATGGCGGCACTATCTTTATGGTGTAGCATGCAGAATCTATACAGATCATAAAAGCCTGAAGTACTTGTTCACGCAACGGGAACTCAACCTACGACAGCGAAGATGGCTCGAACTCATAAAAGATTACGAGCTAACGATCGAGTACACGCCGGGCAAGGGGAACGTGGTGGCCGACGCTCTCAGCAGAATGTTTATGGGAACACTGGCCATAAACAAGGAAATACGGCGAGACCTTGAAGCGATGGGTATCGAACTCGGAATTGAGTATCGACACCTGCACCTAGCTCAACTGAAGTTAGGATCGAGCCTGCTTAGCAAGATAAAGACCGCACAGGAGGACGACTCATTCCTAAAGAAGATGCGCGAGCTGATTTCAACGGGAAGGGCGACCGACTTTGCGGAAGACGGAGACGGGACGATGCGACTAAAGGGAAGGCTCTGCATTCCTGAAACTGCCGAACTCAGAAAAGAAATTCTGACGGAGGCACATTATGCAAGGTACTCGTTACATCCTGGGAGCACCAAGATGTACAAGGACTTGCGCACAAACTTTTGGTGGCACGGCATGAAGAAAGACGTGGCAACGTTCGTATCGCAGTGCATGGCGTGTCAGCAGGTGAAGGCGGAACACCAGAGGCCCGGCGGAGAGCTGCAGAATATCCCCATTCCCGAGTGGAAGTGGGACAATATCTCGATGGATTTCATTGTGGGATTTCCGAAGACGCCGCGGGGGAATGACGCGATTTGGGTCATTGTTGATAGATTGACCAAGTCAGCTCACTTCATCGCAATTAAAGTAGGATGGAGCGTCGATCGGTTAGCGCAAATCTACGTCGATGAGATTGTTCGACTGTACGGGGTGCCGGCCTCAATAATTTCGGACAGAGACGGGCGATTCCTATCGCGTTTCTGGACGAGCCTCCAAGCGGCGATGGGAACCAAACTGAACTTTAGTTCGGCGTACCATCCCCAAACAGACGGACAGACGGAGAGGGTGAATCAAATCCTAGAAGACATGCTGCGTCTGTGTGCGATCGACCTAAAGACTAGTTGGGATACGCATTTGCCGCTTGCGGAGTTTGCGTATAACAACAGCTATCAGTCGAGTATTCAGATGGCTCCATACGAAGCGCTTTACGGGAGAAGGTGCCGTTCGCCGATATGCTGGGATGACGTCGGAGAGCGACAAGTGCTGGGACCGGAACTGGTGGAGCAGGCCGTCGAAAAGGTCCGCTTGATTCGAGATAGACTCCGCATCGCGCAAAGTCGACAAAAGAGCTACGCAGATCTTCGTCGACGACCGCTAGAGTTCTTGGCCGGGGACCATGTGTTTCTAAAAGTGACGCCCATGCACGGAGTGATGCGGTTCGGCGTTAAAGGCAAATTGAGCCCAAGATTTGTAGGCCCCTTCGAGATCATTGAGCGAGTTGCGACGGTTGCTTATCGGATCGCACTACCTCCTGCCTTAGCCGATGTGCACGATGTTTTCCACGTTTCACAACTTCGAAAATACGTGCACGATCCAAGTCATGTGGTTAGCTTCGATCAGTTGGAGCTACGTACTGACTTGTCTTACTCGGAGGAGCCTATTCAAATTTTGGACCGCAAGGAAAAGGTGCTACGGAATCGGTCGATGTCCTTGGTTCGCGTGCTTTGGCGGAACCATACAGTTGAGGAGTCGACGTGGGAGATAGAGGCGGACATGAAGGAGAAGTACCCTGCGTTGTTCGTCTAAATTAAGGTCCGACCCTTGTTCTTAAGTTTCGGGACGAAACTTTTTCTTAGTGGTATATTATGTAGCGCCCCGCTTTCGATAGGCGACGGAACTTCATAATATGCTAGCGCCGAGTCAGATCGGCCGGGAACTTAGATGGCCATCTGACTCGATCGCTAAGCTTGGTAAACGTTAACGCCTTGCGGCATCGATTCAATTCGATTTGGACGGAAGATACGAGAATCGATCCAACTAATGGAACGACTTCTGTTGGAACAAGTCCTAGATGCAGCGGGCTGCATCTCGGCGCGCGAGCTCTCTATAAGAGTCCCTTCGACGGGACCGGGCCGCTGTATGGTTTTCTTGGAGCTTTGCCGCTGGGCTTGATTGAAGTGCTTTCGCGTCGTTTTTATGGATGCAATTATAAATTTCGATGCAAGGGGAAAAGAAGGAAATTTAACAAAGTGTTGATGCATTGCAGGAGCTCGCGTAACTAAGGATTGACGTTGCGTAGCGCTTCGACGACCTGTACGAAGCCAAGTAATCGGTGGGTGATTCGGCCTTCTTTTCTATTCTGTCCCGCGAACTTATTCCTTGCTTCGAATCCATTCAAATCGAACGATGCCATGTTAATTGCATGCCAATCCACTAAGTCAAGAACTCGGGAAAAACGTATCGATTTACAAATACAAGTTTTTCACATAAACCAAAAAGTTTAAGGTTTACAGAAAAAGATAGACTATTTCAAGTGCTGCAAAATATTATGAAACGTTGAACATGGGTTTTGATGCCTCGGACAATTTGGTGCCTACGGGACGCTAAATCGAGCGTATGGCTTCGGGGAAAATGAATCGATGCATGAGTTGCCATAAATGATAATGTCGTGAATATTGTCCGCGCTATACAAAACGGTTTGTATGCATTAAACTGTTCGCACATAGGCATGGTCATGGACAGCTTGTGCACAAGTTCGATTCCTCGAAACGGTATCCGGGGCATCGGAACCGATTCGACCTAGGGGGAATAATTTATCGTGCTTCGGCGCGATGCATGCGGGACCTTCAGTAAGGCTTGCAACCTAGGCTGAAAGGGTAGCGTCGCATGCCAACTTCGATTAAGTCCCTCGTGGTGCGTAGCACCAATGACCGCATATAAGATAGTTGCATGCTCACCTATTGTCTTATGCAGGTGTAAATATTATCTCTGTTTTCATGCAGGGACGAGCACGGCCGTGGTAAGAAATATGATAAACTGCGATGTTATGTGTATGCTTTAATACTCATGGATGGCTATCGAATATGAACTGAATTCATTTAGTTCTAATAGAAAGACAACTCTAAAGCATGCTTATCCTAACAATCAGAGTCGGTTTAGACGAGTTGGTTCGTCTCGTCCACTTAGCAAGTGTGCTAATCCCCTCCCCCAATTTCCCCAGGTGCGGCGGGCGCTCTAACCTAAAACGAAGCTGAAGTGCGGAGAGGCGTTTTGAAGCTCTTCCTATACTGAAGTATTTTGAAGCCAATTCAAGTCGACGGCTTATGTATAAAGGGGCGAATGTATGGGACGGCAAGCGTAGTTCAGGCAACTTGTCGAATGTATTCTCTTTATGTTTTCAATCAATGTAGCCGCAACGGCATCCAATGTAATTACGACTTGCACTTCGTTGCAAGCTATGAATGAAAAGCATTTCTATCTTCCTATACTGCGTCTTAAATTCTGATGTGATTGTGAAGTTTCAACTTGGCGTATTTATATCAAAAGGTAACCGTTTGAGAACTTGTCATCTTGCCTTGCACGAGCGCAACTCCAGGCTCGTGCGGCATCACGCCTTAGCGAGGACGATCGAATCGGCAAAAATTTACATCGGGGACGAACGTTGCCGACTCGGGGCGTGACAGTGACCACCTCATGTAGATGGGTCGGCAAGAGCGACAATCCGTGTGTTTGCCTTTGGATAGCGTCAAGTACTAGCACGACGTCGGTCGAATCATGAGACAGTCTAACACGACGTGTATAAAGTCAGTAAGATGTAATCCCATTAGTGCCAGCCTTGTATCGGCACGAAAGGAATGAGTTATAGCTTATGTCAGAGAGACACGTGCTTCGGCACAAAGCAAGACTTTCGCGTATCAAGTATTGGCATTCACGTATTAGCTTTCGCGTATCAAGTATTGGCATTCGCGTATTGACTTTCGCGTATCAAGTATTGGCTTTCGCGTATCGGCATTGTTGGCCTAAGTTAAGTCGAGTGCCGTCGCTTTAAGTCGAAAAGACCGTAATGTGAAAGTTGGCTAAGTCAGGGAGTCGTTAGGTTCGACTTCATCTTGAAGCACGGACAAGTCTAGGCAAAGTCTAGGGCACGCCCTGCACGAGTCAACCCTTTGATGCCTTAGCACGGCCGAGCTCGCATAAGTTGCTCCTTGGCGAATCACTGTCTCGAATATGTTAAGTTACGAATAGAATACGGCACGACCCTGCCGTCCCGAGTTGAAGTTTGGTCAAGTACCTAGGCGATGAGGCACTGCCTCGATCGAAATACACGCTGACATGATAGCACGACTATGTCGTCGCATAACGAGTTGGTTAGACGTCAAGTCTTAAAACTGATCCTAAGGCAAGACTAGCAAGACAATCGAAAAGGGATTTAAGTAGCACAAAGTAAATGAACGTGTCAGTTTTGTATGGGTGGACGAGGAGCTCACTCCACCAGTACAGTTGAGTACTGACACCCACACAGTATTCATATGCAGGCACAGGTAGAAGCTCGTGGTGCGGAGCTCGCTTGGATGCTTCGAGGCACGGAGATTCCTTGGCGATTCGAAGCGTGCGGCCGCATGGATTGAAGACTTATACAGGACATAATGTATGGACATCGCCTTCCGAAGCTTCTGCTGGCTCAAGCATTATAATCGAGAGATAAGAGAGAGCAGAGTGACTTGTAAAAGAGAGAAAAGTGAGCACGAGAGACTTGTAATTTGGCCTTGCGCCCACAAATGTAATCTTGTATTCAATATCAATAAAGAGCTTCTTTTGAATGACTTGTGTTCAAGTGTGCTTGTTCTAAATTTCCGCTGCATGTTTCAATATTTCTACTTGGGACTTCTGTACGACGACCCCGTCGCCGCCGATATAATCGGCCGTTATAAAACTGCCTTACACGAGCACAATCTAGGCTCGTGCGGCATCATGTCTTAGCGAGGACGATCGCTCCTATGGGAGCGGGGTGTGACATCGTGCGTTCGTCGCCAAGCACGGTGTTGTGAAGTCGGCCGTGCACTTGTCACCAAGCACGGTGTTGTAAGAGACTGCAAGCTCTCAATTAGTTTGTGCCTTAGTGGTTTAACATCGAGCAAGAGTACTCGAGACTGGATTAGTCCTCTCAGAGGGATACCAGTATACATTGCTGTGTCACTGAGTTTGATCTCTATATCTCTTGATATATTTATTTACTGTTTCTTATTCACTACCATAGTTATCTGCTTTTAATTTTAAATTGATTATTATTTCCGTTGCACTCGCACTCACTCTATTCACCCCCCTCTAGAGGTGCTCAACGGTCCTACAAGATGGATGCAATAAAAAACTGGATTTGATGGTTTGCTCTTGAGATTGAGTCGGTTCATGACTTAAGCTAGTTTTGGTGATTAAATATACAAATATGATTTTAGTCCCTTGGTTAATCATGGATTACCCTTGGTCATAGATTCCGGTTTGACCTTTCGAATTTCTGACTTAGACCCTGTTTGGTACACTGTAATGTAATCGTAATCACAATGTAATTAAATAATTTTTTTTATTTAATTACTTTGCGATTGTAATTACATTATAGTGTACCAAACAAGGCAATAGTTGGAATGGTGGGCTATAGCTATATTTGGACTTGGTTAGTCAATTTGGATTTAGATATCCTAATCGTCTTGCTAGTCGTCCCTTACCGGTAGGGGTGAGCATTCGGTTAATTCGGTTCAAATCAAATCGAATAACCGAATTGGACCATGTAGCCACCTAATTCAGGAAGAGGGATATTTTTAACATTTTAATATTAATATTCATATAGCTTTTACTTATATTGTTGTTAATTAGTATTTTAGCTAATTTAATCAAACTGAGTATTAATTACTATAGATGAGTGCATTTGAGGATTTGCTAATCTCCTCTTAATAAATTTTTATTTCAAAGTAGAGAACTAAATTTAGCTAAAATATTTGTTTGATAAATTATTTACCATGTTGTATATATATGTGAGTATAAATATAGTTATTATACAAATTATTGGTGATTATACAATCCTGGAATAAAGTGTCACGCGTGTGTTAGTATGGTTTAGATGCACTAGAAGGCATATATATTTCAGCCAACAATTAAAGGACTAGTCACTAGTTTAGACTAGTTTAAATCCATTAAATAAAATCCAATCGGAACCAAACTTGACCCAACTCTTCATGACTCATATTAGGTTCAAACAAACTCCTAGACCCAAACCATGCACACATGAGTGTGTGGACAGCCCACAACCTTTGCTACTTGTATTTTCGGAATTATGTTGTGACCACCATTTTTGGTTGTCAAAACCACCTCCCCACTCCTCCCACACATCTAAAATTAAGGCCACACCTTCTTCTAACCCTTGGTAGCAGTCCCATACATTCTTTTTTTATCCATTTCATTCAATTTTTACCCTCAAACAGCCCACACAAAGTAATTAATTTAGCAACATTCAGCCATAGGTTCAGCGGAATAGGGTGACTTCAACAACGTTTTGTACCATGAAAACAATAGGTACGAGCCTCGAACCCTTTACGAAAAATCTTCCTCTATCTCTTAGCTTTTATTTTCATATTTTTACATAATTTTTCATGAAGTTTTGACCCCTCAAATCTCTGTTGCACGACGATGTATCCAGAATAGATTGATGTCTGTGCAAAGAATTGAGTGTGCACACCAAACCACTCAGTAAAATTCTACGAAACTTTTTTCATTGCGAACCTCTGTTCGTTCCTGTCGTTTTAATATATAATAGTCTATATGTTCTGTCCATATTTTCCTCCGTACAGACGTTTTTCGAGAAGGTACTCGGACTAAATTTTGCAATACACAAGTGGTGCACGTTCCGTACATAGGTAAGTACATTTATTTTTCGTCGTATTTTTTTGTATGACATAGGTAATAACTAGATACAACATCCCCCCTAGGTACAAACCATAAATAATAGTATCTAAGATTTGGATTCATGATAAAACGTTACCCAGAAATTATTTTTCTAAAAATTATATTTTCATCTACTTTGTGGTAGTGTAACTTTTTGTGTATACCTTATTTTACGATTCTAGAAATTTGTATTCAATTCTGAATATTTTGTCTACAAATTTATCTTGGAGTTATGTCCTAAATATTTCGTTTGATTAGTACAAATTAGGCTCGAACTTGGTCTCGCAAATTCTGAATGCAGAAACTGTGATTTTTTTTCGACTTTGAACCTGCATAACGTTCTGTGTAATAATTATTTTTCTGAGCCACTTGTTGGACTGTAAAGTACGTTATTTTGTCTATCAATCAGGTATTCAAGTCATGTCCAAAATAATTAGTTTTACTAGTGTAAAATAAGATCAAAGTAGGCATCATGAGCAGTTTTTCTGCACACTGAAATATTTTAAGTCTAGAATTATTTTTACCAACTTTGGACATGCGTTATTTTCTGTGTATACCATATTCTTATATTTTAATTCTATGTATGTATTCTTGGTTAAGTTTTGGATCATTTTTTATAGGTTTTATGATTTAACTACTTGTTGTGGGTTATTTAAATTGAGAGCAAAGTGAGCTCCATGAACAACATTCCAACATTTAAGTCTGAAACTGTTTTTAGAGGTCACTTTAAGCTCAATTTTTCGAAAATCAAACCATTGAATTTCTGTGTAGTTTTTCCACAGTAAACTCTAGTTAACTCTATATTAGATCCAATAATTAGAGCCACCAATAACATTGTTTGTTTACTTAAACGTTGATTCCAAAACTGAAAAATTATAAATTTTTGCACTCAAATTATTTCTAACTATGAAATCAGTTTTTCTTGCAACTTTGTGCTTCGATTCTGGAAAATCCAACCGTTGGATTGGTTTGGCATTTTCTTCTACTGTTAGATAAAATTTTATTCTTTTGATTCATTAAGTTTGAACCATTCATCGTTATTTTTGACCACTCGTTCACTAGCCTAAATTCAGGATAAAGTAAACTTTTGAAAACTTCTTTTTGGATAAAATATGAATTATAAAAAGTAGGAAGATGTACTCTCTACGCATATTAACTTTATATTAGTGTTATGTAGGTTACATAAAATGATTTTATTGGCTAGCTTGTATAGTTTGATGATGTGCATTCATAATATAGGTCTTGGACACCGATACGAACTTGATTATTACTTTCTACTCAGGAGCGCAGGCGAGTGCATTCTCTGATAGTTTTCATTGCTTTGATATTTTCTATATATGTTCAGTTGTATTATTTTACTTAATTTTTGACACGAGGATACACGGACTAGTATATGTTGGATCCCGTCATGAGATGTTATTTTCGGTTAACCTGGTATACTGGTACTTGTTTGATATTGTTTCTTGTACTTGTATAGACACCGATTTGGGAGTGGGCTAGCTGTAGTGCCCCATCCCGCTCGATCAATCGGAGGAATCGAAATGCCGACGGCATTCGGACTTAGGCTTGTAACGGTTGCTTGAAGACATCGCTCGGTCGAGACTATCGCACGCTCAGGTGGGGTAGTTTCGGTAAACTTGTCTCATCTTTGCCTTCACATAATAAATCACATGTTTTCAACTTGCACAAGTAGGCTTGATAATAAAAGAGACGAATCCACATAGCTAAAGGAAATAATCCCGACGGGTCGAATTGAGTTAGAATATGGAAAGGTCCAAAACGATCGTCTTAGAGTTGGTGCACGACGTGCTTTGAAAATGACACTCAGTCCTTCGTCCCATGGCTTGGGAGAAGGAAAAGTTGGTATTCGCCACAAGCTTAGAGTTAGCCAAATTCATAGGCGTCGCCCGCACAATTGCTTCATAAAGCATGCACGGTCTCTTTGCCCAAGGCGTGGCATAGCCTTTGCTCGCCGACGGGTTAAGTTGTATTGCACGGCTTGTGGCATAAGTCTAGGCACCTCAAATAACTTGGTTGTTCAAAGTCGAATACGTGCACGGCACGTTCCTACGACGCAAGTCTTGATGCAGCCATTGCTCGTCAAGCTATCAAGAGTAGTAGCAGGCACGGCCCTATGAGTTCTACGGCCGGGTATAACCACATAGTCTCACGATCGTAAGGCCCGTCATATAGAGTATGACTTGGGCGGTGGTGTCACATAGAGTTTCAAGTTGGTTTGAGACACGATGGCACAGATTTAGTATTTTAAGGCACGGGCCACGGTTGAGTCATTGAGTTTGGAAAGGGTTTCAATAGTTGTTCTTGAGTGAGTGAAATGATAGGGCAAGAAAGAAAGAATGCTCGCGACTGGGTCGTCGAGGCAAGAAAGAAAGAATGCTCACGACTGGGTCGTTGAGGCAAGAAAGAAGAATACTCGCGACTACGGGTCGTCGAGGCAAGATCTCAGATGTGAGATGTGTTGAACTTAGCCCTGAAAGAGATGGTAACACTAGAAGTAGCTTTGACTGTGTGAGACGTCAGTTTGAGTCAAGTCTTGCATGGTCATTGGACAACTTGTAGAAGGTAAAATAAATCTGTTTCTCGAACGGCGACCCCGACGGCCTAGGGGAACCGTTACGATGGAGACATTCGTAGCTGTGCTGGATGACCGCACGGGTTAGACGGGAACTTGCAGCGGAGCTAGCTACTCGCGATGGCAAGGAGCGTCCGTCTAATCAAAAGCTCAAAAGGAGTCCATTATAGGGCTGGGCCCTAGTGACTAGTTCATATAGATGAGTCGACACGGGCGGCAATCCGCGAGTGTGCCTTTGGACTGAGTCGAGTATTAGGTGAAGTGAATCAAGAGTCGAGTCGAATGCGTGCTCGGTCAAAAGACAATATTTGGGCCTAAGATTTGGCTGTAACGTAGGCGACATGCTTCGGCACGAGATGTGGCATCGAGTCTTATGTTATCGACATATAAGTTGCATGGTTATGGTTGAGTTGGTTGAGTTTAAGTCAGAAAATCGCCGCAAGGCAAAGTTGTTTGAGTGACACTAAGATTCACAAGTCTTGATTGGGTCAGTTGGTGATCAAAGTAGCAAGGGCCGCGAGGCGGCGATATGGTTGAGTCACACATAGTTACGAGGCACGACACAAAGGATTTGAAGCACAGTCACACGGAAATGAAGTCTCATCGCGTAGTTGCATCTCTAATTATGGCCGTAAGGCAAACACGACTCGATAGGTTAACGTTGAATGTTGCAAGCATGGGATGGTCTAGAGACACAGAATAGGCCAAGGCATCGGTCCTAAAACTGATCCTAAGGCAAGAGTAGAAAGACAATCATAAAGGGGACTAAGTTGTACAAAAGTAAATCAAACGTGTCGGGTTTGTATGGATGGGCGAGGAGCTCATTCTACCAGTATAGTTGAGTACTGACACCCACATAGTTTATATGTGCAGACACAGGTAGAAGCTTGTGGCGCGGAGCTCTCTTGGATGCGTCGAGGCACGGAGTTTCTTGGCGATTCGAAGTACGCGGCCGCATGGAGTAAAGACTTATACATGACATAATGTATGGACGTCGTCTTCCGAAGCATCCGCTGGCTCAAGACTTGTAACTGAGAGATGAGAGAGAGAGCTGAGTGACTTGTAATGTGAGATGAGTGAGATTGAGAGACTTGTAATCTTGGCCTTGCGTCCATTGTAATCTTTGTTTCAATATCAATAAAAAGCTTCTTTTGAATAACCTGTGTTTTGTTCTTAATTTTTGCAGCTATTATTCAATGTCTCTGCTTGGGACTTCTGTACGACGACCCCGTCGCAGCCGCTGAAATCGGCCGTTATGGAACCCGCCTTGCACGAGCGCAATCTAGGTTCGTGCGGCATCACGCCTTAGCGAGGACGATCGCTCCTACGGGAGTGGGGCGTGACATAATGGTATCAGAGCACGGCTTTACGTCCTTGGACTATCAATTGAATTCTTTAACTTCGTTGTTTCCGCAAAACTCAGTTGGTTCCGCAAAGTTGATATCGTTGGTGCGCTCTCTCTCAATTGTCCCACGGGATGTCCATACAATAAGTCTATCTATTTTACAAAAGGTAGGAAAACAGTTTTTGAAAAGAAAACAAAAAGATGGTTTACGTAAGCACTGTTGGCTAAGTCGGGCTGGGCATATACACCAAGTTGCGTCGACCTTAGAAAAGTCAAGTGCGGGAATTGAATTGTGCGAGCATGAAACGGGTTGAACCTGATTGAGTAAGCAGGATGACTATCGATAGGGATACTATCGAACGACGATATCGTCGGTACGATATAGATGAGCGTACTTGGAAATTGAGGAATGGTTCGAACGGAAAAATTTAAAAAAGTCGATTTTGATTCGAACGATAGTGTTGAGGATTTGTTGAATGACTTCATCCCTGAGTGGTGTATACGATAGCCTCAAGGATGTCGATCGATTGAGAATATGGGGTGTCAATGAGTCTATCAGCAAGCGTCACGTTATGCAAAGCCGTAGAGTGAGTATCATTAAATAAAGTTTAGCCTTGAAGTTTGACGTGTTGATTCGCACAGATTAGAAATGACGCACATGGAACGTGCACGGGATTGAGGATTATACGAAGTATGAAACGCGAGAATGATTGAGTAGGTGAAGTCGAATCGAGAAAAAGTTAGCGTGTGCGAATGAATGACTTGATCGAGAAAATTGATACGGATCGTATACTAAAAGTTAGCACGATGGAAAGATAGCGTGCATGAAAAGTTGAATTTCGAAGTTACGTAATGACTCTAAGGATTGGATTGAATGTCGTTCGATGAATTGAGTTAGCAAAAGAACGATGCAAATTGAGAAAATACGTTGGTCGATGACTTAAGATAAAGGGATGAACGAATACGCAAATTTGAGTTTGAGGAATTTGATGTTGTGAATGATTCGAGGGATAGTGATCGGACTTGAGTTTGAATGTCAATGAGACTATCCAGTCGGACGATAGCATCGTTCGTACGACTCAAAATTCGTTGCAAAGGAAGATCGTCAGGTTACGTATATCATCGATGGTATTGAGGCGTATCAAAGATCGATATGCGATAACTCGGGGGCACTCTAATTTGGCGAAAGACGATCGTGCAAGTATTATTGTTCGGTTGGATGCTATACTTAGAATTTTAATTGAGATGAATGTAAGATGAAAATGATCGTGTCTTGATGGTTACGTTGATAATCACAACGTCGACGATCTTGTCTTGCGCGAGTGCAACTCTAGCCTCGCACATGCGTTGCGTCGGATTTGGGGCGATCGTTCCGCGTGAGCGCTGACATGGTGATTCATGTCGCGAGAATGATCGAACTCGAAAAAAATCAGGACGCGACAACTTTGATTGTCTCGACTTGTCGGTTTGATGCGAAGGAAAATTCGAGGATGTTTAGACTTGTGATTGATGAATGAATGAAACTTGAGGATTAAGTAGGTCCAATCTGTGCATCAAAAAATAAACTAGTCTAGACGCAAACAAGAGTTACGTCCCGATGAGAATGATTATTCTGCGGGAGCATTGTATGGTGATTCATGAACCACCGTGGATAATCGAACTCGCGTGAGATCGAGGCGTAACATGTTGTTAAGCTAGACGACCTTGTGATCGATTGCGTGAATTGGAATAGATAACTTAGGGAATGTGGAATGTGAAATTTTGGTTAGCGATAATTTGTGTCATAGCGTGTTTGATTCGAGAAGGATTGATAGGCGGATTATGTCGAATGTGTTCGAAGAGATAGACTATGCGAAGATGGTTTGTTGAACGAGCGATATTGAGATGTCGTGAAATTGGTTGAAACATGAGTGATCGTAGGATGGCTTTGCTGAATGACTCGGACTCCGTGCGACGAATGTTGGGATGTGTGTAGGAAATCTATGCTCGAAGTTTAGAAATCGGAGTGATACGAGCTTGGGTAGAAAACCCCGTACTATCAATTTGGTTTAACCTTAGAATAGGGTCAGTGTTGATATTGTTGTTTGGGAACTATGATTCCAATACTGACGGAAAGACATAGCCTAGCGGTTAGGCAGACGTCCGAGTGCGAAGTGGTAGGATTTGTGGAAGAACCACTCACAAGCCTTGGTTGACATGCATGTATATCAAGGATGCTTGAATATGTGTACGATCCGGCTTGAGTGGTGATGGCAGAATTTGCTATCACGAGGCTTGGCTGAAATGCATGTATTTTGGGGACGCCTAAAATATGTGCACGATCCAACTAAGTGATACGTTGAATCAAGTGAGACTTGAGGAACGGGAAAGTGTCGAGGATTTTGAGATTGTAAGTTTTGAAGAAAAGATTGTGGGTAGCACGAGCGTGGCTCGAATTTAAGGAAACACATAGGAGTAGTGCGTGCGAGAGTCCTTGAATGTTGAAACAAGTGATAAGTCGATAAGTAAGTACTCAGTTAGTTTCGAAGACGAAACTTTTTCTGAGTGGTGTATGATGTAGTGCCCCATCCCGCTCAGTCAATCGGAGGAATCGAAACACCGACGACGTTCGGACTTAGCCTTGCAACGGCTGCTTGAAGACATCGCTCGGTCGAGGCGATCGCACGCTCAGGTAGGATAGTTTCGGTGAACTTGCCTCATCTTTGCCTTTAAAATAATAAATCGCATGTTTTCAACTTGCACAAGTAGGCTTGATAATAAAAGAGATGAATCCACATAGCTAAAGGGAATAATCCCGACGGGTCGAATTGAGTTAGAATATTGAAAGGTCCAAAACGATCGTCTTAGAGTTGGTGCACGGCGTGCTTTAAAAATAACACTCAGTCCTTTGTCCCGTGGCTTGGGATGTAATGCCTGTGGTTTGTATTACGTATTTTTGGAATACGTGTACGTATTTTATCTTGTATTGCATAATTTCTTGCTTAGCTTTCTTCATGGCTTGGTTTATTCTTGGGTTGGTTCGGCTTGGCTTGGTTTTGCTTTGGTTCTGTAACGCCCCAGTCCTAAAATACGTAGGACTAGGAATGTAGACATGCCAGCTGTATTCATACGAAGTACATAGGCTTCGTATGGATACATAAGCTGTAAAATGCAGTAAACCACAACTGACTAATCTCATCCACAAAATGTAAGAATAATAGATATATAATGATAATGAATTATCTTAATACAATATGTTGGGCGGAGACAAATCCACTACCAACAAGTAAAGGAAAAATACATGAGAAAAAAAATAAATTTGGCGAGCGAAGCGAAGACGATCCAAGTGCAATCATCCTCGAAGAATAGCGATGAAAACGGCTAGAGCTAGAACACCTGCAAAAGACAATAGCACACACCTGGAGAGATAACCAGGTCCTCAGAGGGACGTAACAAGACACATAATATCATGCCATATAAACTGAATAAATATTGCTCAAATAAATAAGTCAATTGAATTATAACATGGTCCAACACGCACCTATTGAACTAGCGTACCATCCCCCCAACCAAACAAGGACAGGAGATGGTAAACTAATTCACGGTGACGTATCTTTCCATGCTATGAATCCAATATGGTATCCGGACCCCAACAAGGTTCAATACCTTCTCATCGAAGTAGTAAGTCACACCTACAACCAAACAAGGACAAGATATGACGAACTAATCCGCGACAAGTTATTGTTCCAAGCCACGGTCAGATACATGTACCCAAACCAAGAGTACTCATACCTAATGGATAAGGACGCCTAACCAATCTAAGTGAATGCAGTTTTAAGAACAGTTCATGGTCGCATGACTACCGGGTCAAGTCAAGAAAATACCAATACAGTACCTCAGTAGCGAGTCACAGCCCCATATACTATTCCTCAGTATCGAGCGAGTCTATAGCATATAGTCTACCTATCGTTCCTCAGTAGCGAGCGAGTCTACGATAGATATGGTGGTAGTCAACTTCCAATCATGTTCTTCCCGTCCAATGCCAATTTATAACTGCTAAGTCTTCTAGCATGTAATTCTATTAGCAGTTATTTCCTAACGTACGGCTTATACGTACTGGTGGCCAGCCAATCACGCATGTCTGAGTCCTATATGTGACTCATAAAAATGTGGTATAATTGTGTTAAGGCCTATGAATGCATCACACAAGGTGGTCCCTTAAATCTAGGTTTAATGTGTAAGAAAAATAATACATAGCAGGAAATATAAATAAATAGTAAGTTCTAACAGATTATGCCATGTATCAAAGTTTATTTTGCATAAAGAAAATAATGAATAATACATGAAATATGAGCTAAAATAAATAAACAGCAAATGGCAAGGTGTCTTGCCTGGTAGGACGCCTGGTGTATTGCAATGATCAAGCTGGCATGAACTGCGACTTCGGTGCAACAACTATACATGGTGATCTCAGGTATTGACACGGACGGTTCCATCGGGTCCAGAAGGGTCAAATTAGTTAGGGTGGACATAAGGTAGCACGAAATTGGGAGGGAATAAGATAAAAGAAAATTTAGTCATGGACAAGGATTTATAACCGAAGGAATTTGAGGAATAATAATAATAAGTATACTATTTTAGAAAATACTTATGATACTTTAAAACTATATATATTTTTACCCGAAAATATGTTAGGTAGATACATACTTGAAAATTACTAGTAATTATTTTATAACTTGAAAGCTACTTATTAGTAAAATATGATTTTAGATAAATACTTGGAAAATAAAAAATAATAATTTATAAATCTTATATATATAATTACTGTTATTATATCATACAAGCCTTAATGATGTTCAAAGTCCAATACTTGTAGTTACAAATAGGGTTTTGGAAAAATATTACATAAATGTAATAATAAATATAATAAAAATGGAGAAATTGTTGTTTGTAATTTAACAAAACAATTAGTAATAATAATCAATATTAATAATCCTAATAATAATATATAAATTATTTTAGTTAACCTAAAAAAACAAGTAAATAACAATAAAATAAAGAATTAAAAGTAAAAAAATAAATAATTAATAATAATAAAAAAACAACACAGCATGGTGTTTCTTCTCCTCGAGAGAAGACATGTCCGTAGCAAAAAAAACATAAAGAAATAAATAAAAAGAGCATTACTTATCAGAGAGGAGCAGGGAGTGAGAGAAGAAAGAGGGACGACGAGAGAGAGGGAGAGGAAGAGAGAGAAGAGAGAGACTCGGGGAGCGCTCGACGGTGAGCTGAGCCGGAGAAGAAAAGGGAAGCGGGGGAGACGATCCGGCTGGATCTGGCAGAGGGTCGACGGAGGAAGCGGGAGAGGGTGGCCGACGAGCGGTGGACTCTGGCGACGGAAGGAGGGCTGAGGAGAGGGTTCGGGCGGTTGGGCGCCGGCGATCGGACGTGGCGGCGATGGGGTTTGGTCACGGAGGAGCGGGGACTCTGGTCGGAGAGCGGAGGGTCAGGGCTGCTCGAGGTGGAGTCGGAGAAGAGGGTACGGGGAGAAGAGGGGGCGGATCGGTGGTCCGGCGGTCGGGGAAGATCGGTAGGCGACGGAGGCTTGCGTGGTGCTCCGGCGACGCGGGCGGCGGATGGTAGGGCGCTGCGCCGGAGGGGCCTGATGAGGGTGGTGTCTCGCGGACTGCTCGACGCGGCTAGGGGCGGTTTGGCCGGGGCTCGGCTGGGCGGAGGTAGCGGCCACACGTGCGGGGCGGCGACGGCTAGGGCGGAGGGAGAAAGGTTTCGGCGTTTGCCGGTGCTGGGCCAGCTCGGCGCCTGACAGGTACGATTTTTAGGGTTTCTTTCTGGTTTTGCTATGGGTGCCTGTCCGGCGATGGCCGGGATTGGTGGTTTTGCTTTGGTTTGGGTATTGTCGGTGTTGGGTTGACGGGTGGCCGATTCCATGATGGGGGCGACGATGGGGGTTTGGGTTGTGGTGGCGATGGCTGTAGGATGGTTATGGTGATGGCGGGTGTCGATGGGTTGGAGACAAGGAGGTGGATACGAGCGGGGACGGGGTCGGAGTTGGAGTAGGACAGTTGGGACAGTGGGTTGCTGGGGTTGACGCGGCTCGGGTGGTTGCCACGGGTTACCTGGCGGTTGTCGGGTTGGCAAGGGCGGTCGGAGAAGGCTGGCCGTGGGTAGTAGATGGCTCGGTTAGGATTAGGTAGGGATTTGATATATCGTGTCGGGGTTGTCGACACGGAGAAATAAATGTATGTGTAAATTTGGAATAAGATTATGGATATGGGAACACGGACACGATGCACGGCACGTTTTGTAAATGGTAGAAATTTTGTGGAGAATGATAAAAAAAGTTGGAGGAGTACCTGCCTATTTATAGGATGTGAAAATTTTCAATTGTATAAGAATTAGGATTCATTTAAACCAAATTTAGATAATTCGTAATTTAATTTAAAATCAATCAAATACAAATACAAATACAAATCAAATTTAAATCTAATTAAAATTTTAGTTTAAAATCAATGGGATAAATCAAATTTTAAATATTTAACTATTTAAATAAATCCATAAATTTAAATCAAGATTTAAATTACCACCATAATTTCGAAATATATTTTTCCCAAAATATTATTAATAATAATTTTGAAAATTACATTATTATTTTAAAAAATAAAATAATAATTAATTACGAAATATGTATGCACAAATAATATTTACAAATATACACTTTTCTAGCATACCATTTTATAAGAATATATTTTATTATTATAACTGTCTAAAAAAGGCTTTTCATAAATAAAATTATAAATTTAGTATTTTGATAGCTAAAAATAATTATTATATATATTTTCTTGAAACTATAAAAATAGAAAAAAAAATTTCAAAAATGTGTACGCTCGCACATATTCGCACTCGTCGAGCAATTACGAAAAATAAATTTCGTGTGCGATGTACAATATGACTACGCGACGTATAATACAAAAAATTTTAAATCAGTACCAAATTTAATAGAAATTTAGGGGTTTTACAGGTTCATCATGAACCAAGGGTGAACCCCTACCTACCACCACCATTAGTATTTATTACCCATTCTCTTTTCTCTCTCCTCATTACTCTTCTTCTTCTTCACCATAACTTCTTCACCTACCAGAGAGAGAGGGGTCTAGGCAAGTACAGCTTGCTTCATGGAGAAACTCTAATTTTATTGTTCCATTCTCTTCTTTACAACATTCTAACATACTTTAGTACTTGGCATTTTTACTTTCCATGGCCAGATTCTTGTAGATCTAAATTTATTTTATTTTTAAAATTCTTGGCTTTTGATCTACTTAAGCTTGTTATTTCTAAGTTTTGATGGTTCCATGTTGTAGAGGATTTTGTTCTGCCCTATTTTGACCTATGGAAGTTCGGATTTGGACTCTGGATGAAGGTTTCATGGAGCTTGGAAGCATGTGTTCATGGTGTTCTTCTTCTCGAAAATTTGGAGAAGAAGAACAGTACTTGACTTGACCGCATGAACATTTCATGCGGCAAGTGTTCTCCCAGCCGCATGCATAACTGAGCCGCATGAGATCCTGAACCATCTAGCCGCATGCGCCCCCTTGCCTATGAAGCCGCATGTGTGCCTGTCATATTTAGCCGCATGAATACGAATTCCCCGAACTGCTTAAGGGCCGAACCCTGCCAGCCGCATGGATCTACCTTTTCAACCAGCCGTATGTACCTACTTCTCCGCTAGCTGCATGAGGCCGAGCCATTCCTGGCCGTATGGAATCCAGCGACCCTGATCCGCATGCGTCTCGGGCTTCCTTCTAGCCGTATGAGCCGCGCGCCTGCTCCACATTGAACCCGAACTCTTGGGCCGCATGAACCCGGGTCTGTCCAAACCACATGAGAACCCCCCTCCCCCGTGAGCCGCATGGCATCTATTTCTAACTGAGTCGCATGCGCCTCCTTCTATTCCTAGCCGCATGGGCTGTTCCCGTCCTCAGCCGTATGAGCTGCTCCCGTATGGATTCCTTCCTTGGCCGCATATTCCTGAGCCGCATAGCTTTTCCCTAGACTCGTATGCTATGATTAAGTTATTATTATTATTTGATCTTTACTGATAATTCATGTCTTGTAATCTCAGCATAACTTGGGTCTCTTGATTGAATGCTTGCACTATGATGCCCTGCACATGTCCCCTGAACATGACAGTGACCCGTAGTGGTGCACTCTTGACAAGTAAACATGACATGACCTGATAGTGGCCCGTAGTGGCGCACTCTTGACCAGTAAACTTGACATGATAACCGGACATGATATATCTTGATAAGCTGTTACGACGGCTACCTGACATGACATGACCTGTATAAATAACCTGACACCGTAGGCGATTGTGCTTGTACAAATAATCCAGGCCTGTCTTACATCGTGTCTAGGATGGAACTCCTGAGTACCACGGTCAGGAGTACCTACTGAAATGGACTAAGGCTAATAACTAGATTAATACATTAGTCATAAAGAGATCTCCCAGCTACAGGCAATCCCGTTACCTGGGCGCGCTTGGGATCTGTAGCCTACCGTCGAGTAGGGCACATTTTCAGCACACTGTCATGTGTTGCACCCTTCAAGCTACTTAAGGGTACATGCATTTTCTGGACGATGTACCCACCTGAATTCAACCCCTAAATTTCGACCTGGGTAACCTGGATGGTCTACAGGGCTTGTGGCTGTAGAATAATCTCACTGCATCTTGCTAGTAACTAGGCCTGTGATAACCCAAGCTAGTTAAAGTATCAAGCCGTACTTATTGTTTGGCCGTGATTGTTGAATGGGGAATAATCAGTCTAGTCTTGCCTTGATCCTGTATAAGATTGTTACATGTTCTGATTTTCTTATATTATCTTGCTGATAAATGGGAGAAACCAAGTTCGGTTCAGACGAAGGGTTACAATCCCGGTCCTTGTTTGGTTTAAGGATTGTAACCTGGTTATCTAAATGGTTCCATGGTTATCTTACCGTATATCCTCGTAATGTTATATTTATCCAGTTTTACTATATTATCATTATCTTCTGTGCTAATTGCTGGTTTTAGTTCCTAAGTGAAGCTTCATTTGTGGCACTTGCTCTTTCTGTGGTCTGACCCAGCTGGTTTTGTATGGCCAGATTTTGGAGCAGCTCCAGAGGATCTACCGACTTTCCAGCCCGATGGTGGCCACTAGACGTAACCAGGGCAACGAGTGGGTTTATTTTTGTTCTCCCACTTTATTATAAAAATATTCTTTTGAGGCGTTTAGCCGACGAGCACCTGTTTAGCTCGATTGTACTTACTTACTGTCTGCCTACGGGCTGTAACATGATTGACAGATCCTAGGGTTGATCATGTATGACTAAACTCTTGCTAGTCCTAATATTTTGTAACGACTAGCTTCATGATCAGCTGAATATGTAATATTTGGGACGCCTTATTATTGTATATTTAATGATCATACATCTTGTGACTTTTACCTACTTGCTGATGATTGAGACACTAGGCTTGTTCATGACCATAGGAGACTGTTGGCTTGTAGTAAACCCTCATGTATCTAGACAGCCGTGACCGTATAGCGAGATGGATTCCATTTCATATATGTAGCTGGCTATGTCTGCCCCCGCTCTCCAGTATTCTGGTTCTGGGGTGTGACATGGTTTAAGTGGTGGCCCATACAGGTCTTGTAAATCAAGATATGTGAGGGTTTACCGAATAGATGTCTCAATCAGTAATCGCCCTTGATCTCTGCTCGTATCTTCTGAATCCCTGGATTCTTGTCCTGATCATATGCTTGTATCGTTGATCTGTCCTGGTCCTTCATTATTGTTCCCCATGTCGTCTTCTTCAGCGGCATCGTTCTTGGACCTGCCGGTCAGCGAGGCGGAGCACTTTCCGTGGACCAGCCGCAAACCAGGGGATCAAGCCCAGCATTCTGGAGTAGCCTCCAGAGTCGTGCCTTCTGGCGGAGAGCCACCAGTCCAGCCAGTTCAGCCTGCCGAGCCTGATGATGGCACTTTGGTAGGTCTCGTCAGGACCTTGATAGCTTTCTAAGATCGTCGAGGAGACGCCTTACACCAGGCAGTGACGGATGCTCTGACCAGAGGAGGTCATCAGGGTAACAGCGCGGCCAACAGCTTCAAGCGCTTGAACCCTCCATTCTTCGACGGTAGTGAAGATGCTATCGCTGCAGATGCTTGGCTTCAGGACACAGAGGTGATTCTAGAAGCAGCCAGGACCCCAGAGAACGAGAAGGTAGCCGTGGTGCGCTTGCAGTTATTAGATCTTGCCCGCAGCTGGTGGGCGGCTCAGGCCGTTGGATTAGCAGCACCCATTGCTTGGACGGTGATCAGAGAGAGATTCCAGACCAAGTATTTTGATGCTGTAGCTCGGTACGATCTACATACGAGGTTCAACAATCTGAAGCAGATGGGCAGGACGGTCGACGGATATGCGGCCGAGTTTTCGAGGCTCAGTCGGTTTGCTCCCACCTTGGTGGCAACCGAGTATGATAGAGCCCAGCGATTTCAGCAGGGGCTTCACTTGGAGATTTTATTGGCAGTTGAGCAGTTTGAGCATCAGCCTTTTGATGCAGTCTTGGGAGCAGCTAGGAGGAATGAGTATACCTCCAAGAGGATTGTGGATAGGGCCGGAGGTCGGAAGAGATCCCACGGCCAGATGAATCAGTCTTCAGCACCAGCCCCGGCAGCCAGGGCTTTGACCATTGGAGCTCCAAGGCGAGCGGCCTCAGTGACGTCGGTTCAGCATTCAACCCCGACGTACCCTCAGCAGCAGAAGCAGAAGCAGTCTTCTGCAGTGGGATGTTCTCATTGTGGGAAGCCAGGCCATGTAGTGGCAGAGTGTCGCAGGGCACAGGGATTGTGTCTGGCTTGTGGAACAGCAGACCATACGGTTGGATCCTGTCCGAATAGGGGTGGTTCATCATCGTCCAATCTTTCTAGCTCTTCGGTGAGAGGACCAGCACCGGTCCAGCAGCAGCAGTATCCATTGCCGAGGCCCTTGCCGCCTCAATCCCAGGCGTTCCAGCAACAACACCCCCCGCAGTATGCTCAAGCCCAAGCCTTGAGTCAGAATAGACAGCGAGGATTTCAGCAGAGGGGACCAGCACCCCGAGGGCATGGTCAGGCTATGGTGATGACCGCAGAGGAAGGATTGGCACCAGGAGAGGTAGTGGCAGGTACTATTCTCGTCAACTCCTTTTCAGCTTCAGCTTTATTTGATTCTGGTGCATCGCATTCTTTTATGTCTGCACGATTCGCGACACGGATAGGATTGGAGCCCGAGTCATTATCAGTAAGGCTCAATATACTTACTGGTAACGGACTTGTGGGAGTCGATAGAGTGTTTTCCTCGTGTCGGATCGTAGTTAGCGGTAAGGAATTTCTCGCTAGATTGATAGAATTTTCGATGGCCGATTATGATATTGTCTTAGGAATGAATTGGTTGAGGAACCGGTATGCTAGAATAGACTGCCATATTGGCAGAGTTATTTTTAGCATTCCCGGCGAGCCAGAGTTTTCTTTTTTCCGGGGCGAAGTTGAGCCTTCTCCTCTAGTATTGCGGATGGCAGTAGCAGCAGTACAGTTACCTCGGATAGTTGAAGAGTTTCCAGATGTTTTTCCAGAAGAGCTTCCAGGTATGCCGCCAGAACGGGAGATCGAGTTCACCATAGACTTGATTCCTGGGACAGCCCCAGTATCAGAGAGAGTCTACAGGATGGCGCCGTCAGAATTGGAGATCTTGTACAAGATGATTGAAGAACTTCGAACCAAGGGATTCATTCGTGCTAGTGGATCACCTTGGGGAGCCCCGATACTTCTTGTGAAAAAGAAGGATGGTACGTCCAGGTTATGTGTTGATTATCGTACCTTGAACAGTGACAATCAAGAACAGATACCCTCTTTCGAGGATAGATGACTTGTTTGATCAGCTCAAAGGGGAAGCAGTATTCTCGAAGATCGACTTACGCTCAGGATATCATCAGATCAGAGTCAGAGAGCAGGACATCCCGAAGACAGCTTTCAGGTCTAGGTATGGGCATTGGGAGTTCCTAGTGATGCCATTTGGAGCGACCAATACGCCGGCTGTATTCATGGATCTCATGAATCGTATTTTCATGTCTTATTTGGATCAGTTCGTGATTGTGTTTCTGGATGATATCCTGGTCTATAGCAGGAGTGAGACGGAGCATGAGCAGCATCTCCGTGTGGTTCTTCAGATTCTCAGGAAGCACCAGTTGTATGCCAAGTTCAGTAAATGCGAGTTCTGGCTCGATCACATTTCGTACTTGGGTCATATCATCACTCGAGGTGGAGTAGAAGTGGATCCCCAGAAGATTATGGCTATTGAGTCGTGGCCGGTGCCCAGCACAGTTGCAGAGGTTCGCAGTTTTCTTGGATTGGCCGGTTACTACCGGTGATTTGTTTCAGACTTTGCTCGGATCTCGGCGCCATTGACCCAGTTGACCCGCAAGGAGGTTCAGTTTGCTTGGACAGCAGAGTGCCAGGATTCATTTAAGAAGTTGAAGCGAGGCTTGATGACGGCTCCTATTCTCACACTTCCAGATGGAACCGAAGGATTCTCAGTATATTGTGATGCTTCAGGCAGAGACTTAGGATGTGTTCTGATACAGCATGGGAAGGTAATAGCTTATGCGTCACGGCAACTTCGTGATCATGAGAGAAATTACCCAACCCATGACTTGGAGCTGGCAGCAGTAGTGTTTGCACTTAAGTTGTGGAGGCACTACTTGTACGGAGATAGGGTAGAGATTTTCACCGACCACAAGAGCCTGAAGTATGTTTTCACCCAGAAGGATCTTAACATGCGTCAGAGGAGGTGGCTGGAGCTTCTTGTAGATTATGATGTCAACTTGCAGTATCATCCCGGGAAGGCCAACGTCGTTGCAGATGCATTGAGCAGGAGAGCCGGAGTTTATTTCCTAACAGCGCAACTAGAGCTGTTAGCAGATCTTCAGAATATGGGTATTGAAGTTATTCTCCCTTTCAGTGTGGCATTGATGGCTAGTATGCAAGTTCAGTCCACCATAGTCGAGAGGATCCGGATGGCGCAGTCAGCAGATTCCAAGCTTCAGCGACTCAGGACAGAGTGTGAGGCAGGACGAAGACCAAAGTTGTGAAAGTTGTGTATTCATGAAGACGGTACACTTAGGCATGGTAAGCATCTTTGTGTACTCAGTGGAGATATCAGACAGAAAATCATGGCAGAGGCTCACAGTTCACAGTATTCCATTCATCCTGGTGGTACGAAGATGTACCGAGATATCCGTCAGCACTTTTGGTGGAATGGCATGAAGAGCGAGATAGCCCGGTTTGTCTCTCGTTGTTTAGTCTGCCAACAAGTTAAGGCTGAACATCAGAGGCCCGCTAGACTTCTTCAGCCCTTGCCGATTCCAGAATGGAAGTGGGAACATGTGACCATGGATTTTGTGACTGGATTGCCTAGGTCTCCAGCTGGTCGAGATGATATTTGGGTTATAGTTGACAGGCTCACGAAGGTAGCTCACTTTCTCCCATTCAGAGTTGGTCAGTCGACAGCTCAGTTAGCAGAGATGTACGTTAGACAGATTGTCAGTTTGCACGGAGTGCCAGTTAGTATCACCTCGGACCGAGATTCAAGATTCACATCGCACTTTTGGCGTAGCCTGCAGGAGAGTTTGGGAACTCGTCTCCAGTTCAATTCAGCATATCATCCGCAGACAGATGGTCAGTCGGAGCGTACGATCCAGACTCTTGAAGATATGTTGCAGTCCTGTACACTTGACTTCGGTGGTTCGTGGGAAGATCACCTGCACCTGGTGGAGTTCTCGTACAACAACAGCTTCCAGGCCAGTATCCAGATGGCACCGTTCGAGGCACTGTATGGTAGGAAGTGCAGGTCCCCGTTAGCCTGGGATAATATTGGAGAGCGACAGATGCTTGGTCCAGAAATGATTGCCCAGACAGCTGAAGTAGTCAGAAGAGTCCGGGATCATCTTCGTGTTGCCCAGGATCGCCAGCGCCATTGGGTCGATTCTCATCGGCGCCCTCTCGAGTTTTCTGCCGGCGACCATGTATTCCTGAGGATTTTGCCTAACCGTGGCGTCATTCGTTTCGACGCACGGGAAAAGCTTAGTCCTAGGTATATAGGGCCGTTCGATATTCTTGAGCGAGTATGAGATGTATCCTATCGTCTCGCTCTTCCGTCGTCGCTAAGCGGGGTACATGACGTGTTCCATGTATCCCATTTACGACGGTATATCCCGGACCCAAGCCACATCCTGGATCATTCAGAATTGGTTGTTGGTACCAACCTTTCGTATAAGGAGAGGCCCGTGTCTATATTGGACCGGAGAGAGAAGATACTCAAGAACAAGACTATCAAGTTAGTCTGAGTTGCTTGGGGTCATCACTCTTTGGGTGAGTCAACGTGGGAGCGTGAGGATGATATCCGATCGCGATATCCCGACTTGTTTGACTCGTGAGGTATAATGTCTTCCTTATGCCTTATGCCTTCGATTCCTTGCTTGAATGAGTGATTGATTGCCTAGTTATAGCTTGCATGTGATTAATATAGCTTGTCCTCGTCTCTCTCTAGCCTCTTAATTAAATTCCGAGGACGGAATTCTTTTAAGGTGGGTAGAGTTGTAATGCCTGTGGTTCGTATTACGTATTTTTGGAATACGTGTACGTATTTTATCTTGTATTGCATGATTCATTGCTTAGCTTTCTTCATGGCTTGGTTTATTCTTGGGTTGGTTCGGCTTGGCTTGGTTTTGCTTTGGTTCATCATGAACCAAGTGTGAAGCCCTACCTACCACCACCATTAGTATTTATTACCCATTCTCCTTTCTCTCTCCTCATTACTCTTCTTCTTCTTCACCATAACTTCTTCACCTACCAGAGAGAGAGGGGTCTAGGCAAGTGCAGCTTGCTTCATGGAGGAACTCTAATTTTATTGTTCTATTCTCTTCTTTATAGCATTCTAACATACTTTAGTACTTGGCATTTTTACTTTCCATGGCCGGATTCTTGTAGATCTAAGTTTATTTTATTTTTGGAATTCTTGGGTTTTGATCTACTTAAGCTTGTTATTTCTAAGTTTTGATGGTTCCATGTTGTAGAGGATTTTGTTCTGCCCCATTTTGACCTATGAAAGTTCGGATTTGGACTCTGGATGAAGGTTTCATGGAGCTTGGAAGCATGGGTTCATGGTGTTCTTCTTCTTGGAAATTTGGAGAAGAAGAACAGTACTTGACTTGACCGCATGAACATTTCATGCGGCAAGTATTCTCCCAGCCGCATGCATAACTGAGCCGCAAGAGATCCTGAACCATCTAGCCGCATGCGGCCCCTTGCCTATGCAGCCGCATGTGTGCCCGCCATATTTAGCCGTATGAATACGAATTCCCCGAACCGCATAAGGGCCGAACCTTGCCAGCTGCATGGACCTACCTTTTCAGCCAGCCGTATGTACCTACTTCTCCGCTAGCCGCATGAGGCCGAGCTATTCCTGGCCGTATGGAATCCAGCGACCCTGATCCGCATGCGTCTCGGGCTTCCTTCTAGCCGCATGAGCCGCGCGCCTGCTCCACATTGAACCCGAACTCTTGGGCCGCATGAACCCGGGTCCGTCCTAACCGTATGAGAACCCCCCTCATCCCGCGAGCCGAATGGCATATATTTCTAACTGAGTCGCATGCGCCTCCTTCTATTCCTAGCCGCATGGGCTGTTCCCGCCCTCAACCGCATGAGCTGCTCCCGTATGGATTCCTTCTTTGGCTGCATATTCCTGAGCCGCATGGCTTTTCCCTAGACTCGTATGCTATGATTAAGTTATTATTATTATTTGATCTTTACTGATAATTCATGTCTTGTAATCTCAGCATAACTTGGGTCTCTTGCTTGAATGCTTGCACTATGATGCCCTACACATGTACCCTAAATACGACAGTGACCCGTAGTGATGCACTCTTGACAAGTAAACATGACATGACCTGATAGTGGCCCGTCGTGGTGCACTCTTGACCAGTAAACTTGACATGATAATCGGACATGATATATCTTGATAAGCTGTTGCGACGGCTACCTGACATGACATGACCTATATAAATAACCTGACACCGTGGACGATTGTGCTTGTACAAATAATCCAGTCCTGTCTTGCATCATGTCTAGGATGGGACTCCTGAGTACCACGGTCAGGAGTACCTACTGAAATGGACTAAGGCTAATAACTAGATTAATACATTAGTCATAAAGAGATCTCCCAGCTATAGGCAATCCCGTTACCTGGGCGCGCTTGGGATCTGTAGCCTGTCGTCGAGTAGGGCACATTTCCAGCACACTGTCATATGTTGCACCCTTCAAGCTACTTAAGGGTACATGCGTTTCCTGGACGATGTACCCACCTGAATTCAACCCCTAAATTTTGACCTGGGTAACCTGGATGGTCTGCAGGGCTTATGGCTGTAGAATAATCTCACTGCATCTTGCTAGTAACTAGGCCTGTGATAACCCTAGCTAGTTAAAGTATCAAGCCGTACTTATTGCTTGGCCGTGATTGTTGAATGGGGAATAATCAGTCTAGTCTTGCCTTGATCCTATATAAGATTGTTACATGTTCTGATTTTCTTATATTATCTTGCTGATAAATGGGAGAAACCAAGTTCGGTTCAGACGAAGGATTACAATCCCGGTCCTTGTTTGGTTTAAGGATTGTAACCTGGTTATCTGAATGGTTCCATGGTTATCTTACCGTATATCCTCGTAATGTTATATTTATCCAGTTTTACTATATTATTATTATCTTCTGTGCTAATTGCTGGTTTTAGTTCCTAAGTGAAGCTTCCTTTGTGGCACTTGCTCTTTCTGGGGTCTGACCCAGCTGGTTTTGTATGGCTAGATTTCGGAGCAGCTCCAGAGGATCTACCGATTTTTTAGTCCGATGGTGGCCACTAGACGTAACCAGGGCAACGAATGAGTTTATTTTTGATCTCTCACTTTATTGTAAAAATATTCTTTTGAGGCGTTTAGCCGACGAGCACCTGTTTAGCTCGATTGCACTTACTTACTGTCTGCCTACGGGCTGTAACATGATTGACAGATCCTAGGGTTGATCATGTATGACTAAACTCTTGCTAGTCCTAATATTTTGTAACGACTAGCTTCATAATCAGCTGAATATGTAATATTTGGGACGCCTTATTATTGTATATTTAATGATCATACATCTTGTGACTTTTACCTACTTGCTGATGATTGAGACACTAGGCTTGTTCATGACCATAGGAGACTGTTGGCATGTAGTAAACCCTCATGTATCTAGACAGCCGTGACCGTATAGCGAGATGGATTCCATTTCATATACGTAGCTGGCTATATCTGACCCCGCTCTCCAGTATTCTGGTTCTGGGGCGTGACATGGGAGAAGGAAAAGTTGGTATTCGCCACAAGCTTAGAGTTAGCCAAATTCATAGGCGTCGCCCGCACAATTGCTTCATAAAGCATGCACGATCTCTTTGTCCAAGACGTGGCATAGCCTCTGCTCGCCGACGGGTTAAGTTGTATTGTACGGCTTGTGGCATAAGTCTAGGCACCTCAAATAACTTGGTTGTTCAAAGTCGAATGCGTGTACGACACGTTCCCACGACGCAAGCCTTGACGCAGCCTTTGCTCGTCAAGTTGTTGCAAAGTAAGTTATGCAAGTTACGCTAAGCTATCAGGAGTAGTAGCAGGCACGGCCCTATGAGTTCTACGGCCGGATATAACCACATAGTCTCACGATCGTAAGGCCCGTCATATAGAGTATGACTTGGGCGGTGGTGTCGCATAGAGTTTCAAGTTGGTTTGAGACACGATGGCACGGATTTAGTATTTTAAGGCACGGGGCACGGTTGAGTCATTGAGTTTGGAAAGGATTTCGATAGTTGTTCTTGAGTGAGTGAAATGATAGGGCAAGAAAGAAAGAATGCTCACGACTGGGTCGTCGAGGCAAGAAAGATAGAATGCTTACGACTGGGTCGTTGAGGCAAGAAAGAAGAATGCTCGCGACTACGGGTCGTCGAGACAAGATCTCAGATGTGAGATGTGTTGAACTTAGCCCTGAAAGAGATGGTAACACTAGAAGTAGCCTTGACTGTGTGAGACGTCAGTTTATGTCACGCCCCGACTCGAAATCACCCGAATCATCGTCCTCGTAGGGGGCGTGATGCCATACGAGCCTGGAGTTGCGCTCGTGCAAGGCAAGATGACAAGTTCTCAAATGGTTATCTTTTGATTCGATATTAACAACGAAAGGAAAACAGAGTATACGAAACAATTCTCTTTATTGATATTCGAAACTGAGATTACAATGGCTTTCGATAGCCTAACAATATATGCCAGATTGGCTACAACACTCAGGTTCTCTCTTGCCCATAAAGGATTTCACTGTTCCATACATCATGCCTTCTATATCTCGGCCGCATCAATCCAGTTGCGTAGTCCGAGCGTCAATGCGATCGCACGCTTTAATGCGCTTCGGCATTCCAAGCCTCAACACGTTCAAGCAACGCTTCGCCGTGAGCAAATCCATTCCCTGCACCCTGCATGAAGCTGGTGGGGGATCAGTACGTTCGTCCTCGCATGTACTGAAGCAAAGATCATCTTTCCAAACCGACATTCTAATGTTTATGTTGAATCATGCAACTTAGCTTATGATCTTGCTATGTTCTCCTTAGGGTCAATTTCATGGCATCTTCGAAAGCGTAAAACATGTTAGCATATCAAGCATGTTATCGAATTGATTAGACAAGCAAGCAATCTCGTGTTTGATTCGTGGCGCGACTTCTTACCAAGTCGACGCACTCGCCCTTGCACCGACGCAAGATGAATACGCCGTATTCCTTCCCTGTCATGTTATATGTGCATCTCTAAGCAGGATCTCTATGCGGAACGCATACGCGCCTACACTTTCAACCCATCGTTCCTTAACTATATGAGGGCCGTTGGCGTATCCGCACCGGAATGGACTAAAGGAGTTCCTTTCTTTTCTCTCCTTCTTTTCTCAATATTTGGTCGGGCTGCCCGGCGTTTCACGGGTTGGGTCACATTCCAACAACCGAAACGTTCCCGCTGCATACCATCATTTGCGGCTTTTCCCATCTTGTTTAAGGATGTGCGCCTACAAAGATTATTCGATTCCCTCCTAGGCCAAAGCGGTTCCAGGGCACTCCGGCATTTAACCGTTTGGGGGAAACACCCGTGCACGGGCGATATCACATTTTATCTCTCGTCCATTCCATTCGACCATGCAACGCCCTTATCATTCAAGCAATTAACTTCAAACAACCAAACATAGTCTTGAGTCCGAGACTCAGACTTATCATCTCGCATCTCTTTCGTTAGCTTTCTGTGTTCTTACATTTCATACTTCGTTTCAATGATTCAATGGCATCGTGTCTCAACTCAATGCTCGTCAACCGAACGACCCGAAGGTCTCGAACACCTTTCGAGGCACCATGTCATATCCGACAGTTCCGCCACATTCATGCCACACTGTATTCTCTCGCAACGAAGCCATCTTTTATTATCCCGTACACGTAGGCACGTTTCGACTCTATATCCATGTTCTATAACTTAGCATTCAATGTTCGGGGATTGCGCGCTAGGGCGCTCGCCTATTGTCTTTTAATGTTCTAGCCGTCTAACTCGTGCGCAAAGGTACGGTATGGTTCATGCACTAAGGCACTCGCCGAGTACAATTATCCCATGTTCTTACGGCTTGTGCACCGAGGCGCTCGCCTTTGCGATATCCAATGTTCCATAGCAACTCGTGCATACGATGCACGTTTTATTTCAATTGTTCTAACTTAGTGTTCGACACACACTATGATTTATCTCCGATCGGACCACGCCCGTGGTGCCGATAGGTTAACTTAGCATACAATGATATATTTGACTTATCGAATGAAGGAGTAAAAAGAAGTCAATCCTCCCACCTTGTGTCGATACGCCTTCGTCGTTTCGCCGAGCCGATGCGGCTTGATTTTATAACTTTGTTGCACGGCCACTCTCCTGACTTAGCCATTCGAGTACTTCGTGCTTCATTGAGTTATACGTTCGATTTGCCTTAGCGTGCACAAGTCTTGGCCCGTCGCAAGGCGACGATTTGATTTCGCGGACCCCTTACTAAATATTGCAAAAGATCGACCTCTAATATTTTCTCGTCAAAGTATAACCTGTACACGAAACCAACTAAAATTAATACTTGCATCGATTCGGACTTGCGCCCTGGGTCGATTCGATTTCTTAGAATCTTCGAGCCGATTCAACGTGCTCATCCTTCGGGGCAATGCGGCACTTCGCATCGATTTAACTCGATGCATTCTTTCGGGACAAGGCAACTCTTCGCATCGACTTAGTTTGTGTAGCACCCAGTTTCCCAAATGAGGATAATTTTAAAATTTTGTGTTTATAATTATTTTAATAATGATATTTAATTCATGATATGATTTTTAGTGATTTTAAATCATTTTAAAATTATTTAAATCAATGACTTGTGGTTTTGACGTTTTGCTAGTGAAACCCTAGAGACTGTTTGACCTAGAGCCTAACCATGTGCTTATGATATTTTAATGTCATTTTTGGCCTAAGAATATTTTTGCATTTGACCTCTTTGAATTATTTTGATATTATTTTATTATTTATGATATTGTTTTGGGGTTATTTGAGTCGGGTTCGAATTTCAACTCAATCCGACTTGAAACGGAGACCCGGGGGTAGTTTGACTCTAGTAGAACCCACACACTAGTTAGGCATAGCCCACATGATATTAATTTTAGTCCAAATAATAGAAATATTTTAGTTAGAGGATAGACTAATTATTATGGATAAGGTTAGTGTGATTAGAGACTTTAGAATGACTAATTTAGCCCCAACCAATTAGCCCTTTCCTAATACTCATAGAATAGGTTAGTGGGGGCATTTTGGACCTTACCATAATAGGACAAATAGTCCCATATGGCCAGCCACTTTGGGAGAGGATAGGCTCAAGTTCATTTCATTATTCTCATCCACACTCTCTCTCTTGTTCTTCCCCAAATTTCTAGATAGCAATCCCTAGCAATTTTTCCACCAAATACTTCCATTTCACCACCAAATCTTCTTCTTTCCTTCTCCATTCTAGCCAAGGAGGAAGCTACCCAAGTTTGGGAGGATTCGGAGCTCGTTCGTGTCCTTTTGGAATCTCTACGTGTCGGTGTCGCTCCGGGAAGGCTTTTCTTCGATTCGATCTACCGGGAGGTATAAATCTCTTCTCCTTTTTATTTTCTCATGCATATAGGTCTATTTTGAACCCATAGGAATGACCCCCATGGTTGTATCTCCATTTGTGTCCATTTCGTATCCATTTGGAGGTCATAGGAGTGTCCTTTGTGTTGTGGTTGTGTCCATGTGGGAAAATCCCAAATTTGGACACACTATGTGTTGTTGTTATGTATGAATGAATTATTACATGTTTAATCTCATATTTTTGTATTGGAGATGTGTTCTATAGTGTCTCATATATATATATATTAGTGTAGAGAGTGAGTTCTTGATATATTATGTTATATACTTGTGTTCTTTTGTCTCAAACTACCCAAATCCGTCATGATTTTTGTCCACGTTTTTAATTTTAGCCCTAACTTAAAAATATCATAACTTCTAGCTCAAAGCTCGGTTTAATCTCCCATTTTTTTAAAAGAAGTGTATTGAACTTAGCTTTCCAAAAACATGTATTAATAGGCCTAATTCTTTCTGTAACTTTCTGGAGAATTATTTGAGTGTCAGCTGTACGAAGGACAAACGCGTTCTCGGTGTTTTCGCGATTCCGGGAGCTTCCGAAAACGAAAACGCGATCCGTTTGAAGTTTCGGAAAGCTAACACATAGATCTATAACATACTTTAATCCTAGATTTTAATTCATGCTGAGATGGTACAGTATTGATTATTAGTAGGAGTTACTATTCGGCATATATATTTTGTGCACCCTTGTGTGTAATATAATATTCTATTTGATTTTAACCCATGTTAATGTATGTACATTATGTAATTAAATAGAGAATGCAAGCATGAGTAAATGGTTAAATAAATGATGTATGAGGTATAAGTATCCTATCTAATGTAAGCATGTATAAGTATGGCTTGTAATGAATATGTAGGTTCCATAGTATGTAATATATGGTGCATATAGTAGTGCAAGAGAATAAATGAATGATGAATGAATGCAAGCATGAATGTAATATAATAATAGATGTAATGTATGTAATATACAAGTTAATGTGATGTAATGTTCTATGTTAACACAAATCCTATATTACCTCATGTACCCCCTTACAATATGTTGACACTATCACACTTGACATATTGTTCACTTACACTTTGACACTCTTTTATATGTATACACTATGTATGCCCATTTAACCCTCACTTGCCCCTTTGCCATGTTCACATACACACACATAACCTCTTAAATAAGTATTTATGAATATAGTTAACTTAGCTATGTATGTATATTATATATATGTTAGCATATTGTGTTGTAATATATAAGTTTATATAACCATTTGAAATGCCATGATTATAGACCTAATGTTGAATACCAATATATGCATGTGTATATATGTGTAGACATATATAGCTTAAAGTAATAGATTACCTAGTGTATATCCAATGGGAATTCTTGCCTATTTGAGTATTGAATAATTGCATGCTATATAGAGTTGGGTGTATGTTGGCTTGTATAGCCTTGTATTGATGTGTGCTTGCTAGGATAGTCTTGGTTAGGCCTAGTAAGACTTGCTGGGTTAGGACATGACCTAGTTTGACCTAGTTTGACTAGTGCAGTTGACCAGAGTTGACCAAGGGTTGACTTTGGCCTAGTTTGACCTAGATTCATGTAGAATGTATTGTAGTGCTTTATATTACCCTTCTGGACATATTGTGACTTGTGATGTTCTAATTAGGAGCCAGACACCTCTCCTCGGACAGTATCTTTACCTTGGACATTCAGATATCAGGCGAGTACATTCTCTGATCATTTCATATCCTGCTTAGAATTATTTCCTGCATTAAATTACTTTACTTGTACTGTCACTTTGGTCACACGGGTTGGTACTATACGGATCCCTTCTTGAGATGTCATCCTTAGGGAGCATCGGATACTACATGTTCTGTGTGTTTCACTTACATGTCGTATCACTATGCTTCACAGGTTCTTCGATCACTTGTGACATATACTCTTATGATCACAGAGTCTCCTAGAATCTCCATTTTTGGGACTACTATGTATCACCCTTCGGGGGCTTACCACCCTTCGGGAGCTTATCACCTTTCGGAGGCTTATCACCCTTTGGGGACATATCACCCTTTGGGGGCTTATCACCTTTCGGAGGCTTATCATCCTTCAGGGGCTGTTACATAGTATCATAACATAACTTGTTTGGATCCTTGTGTACTAATTGGGGGTACGGGGGAGTAGAAGTAGACATGTGAATAATACCCAAGTAGTGTAGCATCAGAATCTTTTCCATAGTGTAGCATCAGAATCTCCTATGCCATTTACATGTCTATATTGTACTCTGACTCACTAGCTACTGTTAGTTTTTATTATTAGTAGATATTTCTATTACAGCTCTCTCTCTCTGTTTACATACTGTATTTCTTTCAGTACCTGTATCTTACTTTACTGTATGATTATATTTTCTAACCTGCTATGAACTGTTGAGATGTATTGTGCTCGCTCCTGTCCTGACTGGACCTGTTGATAAATTTTACAAATAGCCTGGAGGTTGTCTGCTAGCCTAGAGGAGACAGTAGAGGTTGCATAGATAGCTAGGGTTTTTGCTTATAGTTTATTTTCAGTCATCTTGAGTTGTATTTATGGATTACTGTATTTGGGTTTTGAGATGTATCCTGAGTTTGTATCTTAGACACTTAGACTTCTATATATTGTATCTCTTTTCGATTTCATATTTTATCTATCTTCTTTTATGCTCTACCTTAGATGTGATTGAGTTTACATTCTGCTATGTCACCCCCATTCGGGGAGTATAAACTGTTTAGTCTTATACTGTTAGATGCATTGAGACCTAGGACAACGTTCTGCCGCCGACACTGCGGCGTAGGCTGGACGTTGTTACGTTCTCGTGCCCTAACTCTAGGGTGCGGATCGTGACACATTTTTAGTGGTGGCCCATGCAGGTCGAGTTTGTGTAGTGGTATTCGAACTAGAGTACCACTACAGCCTGCAGTAGGATTAGGATATATTTTTGAAGATACTCAATCACAATTAGGATCCCTTGAGAGATTCCCAGGACGACCCTTGAGAATCTTGTTTAACTCCGATTTGAAAACTCTTTTCTTTTTTCCTTGATTTGATTTATCTTTACTTTCTGCTATTGAATTTGATTTTGATGGATTATTATTGAATTTGAGTTTGTATTTATTGATTTTGATGAAGATTGTTGAAATTTGAATCTTGATGTTAGCTATAGCATCCGAGTTTGTAGTTATATGATTTGAAGGATTTTGTTCATTTCTGAATTTTGATGTTCGTTGATAAATTTGATTTTTTTTTGTATTCATTGTTGATTTAATTTAATTTTTGGCAAGATGAAATTATATGGGCTAGGTCATCTAAGTTATGAAAATCTTGTCTTCTATAGTCACATTAGCCAGCATGGTGAGGACATATAGTCTCATTTTGGATATATTTCTCGGGTGTGGAAATTTAAGGTTTTCGCAGCCAAGCTAGCGGCATCGCAAAAATGTTAAATACCATGATTCTAGAGGTATGTGCATAAGTCAAGGACTCTGTGATTATCGTAGCCTTGCTCACTAGTATGACGAGGATTTAGAGTACCATGATTTTGGATAGACGCATATGATTATCAGATTATACCTTAAATGTTTTCGAACATGTTTTTGCTACTTTTGTTTCAGTCATTCAAAAAAAAAGAGAAGGAATTATTGTTGTTTTGTTTTGTTTTGTTTCTCATTGTTTACTTAGGATGTAGCTTTAGCTATTTTTATAAACCTTGTGTAACTTCTTACAAAAATTTATTTCTTCTTAATACAATAAACCAATGATTTTGCTAGGCCTTATTTTGGATTTGGTATTATAATTCTTGTTTCAAAAAAAATGGGTCCCTCTTTTAAATAGATAAGCAGAACAGATTCTATTATCATTCTTTTCCTGCCAATATTTTTACTACCATCATTCCTTGTCTTATATACATGTCCTGATTATATCAATTCCCTGTCTCGTATATAATTCTGTCAGCTATACCTTGACAACTCTTGAATCTTCACATCATTTTGCCTGAAAAATGTTAAGGAAGTGACGTAAATTATGTAGCTCAGAGAAGACGTAACTAGTTATTTTATGATGATCTAAAGGAAATCAAATGTGGAATGTTCCATATGAAAACTTGAAATAGAAATGTGGTAAAGGTCTCGAATAGAATAAAGAGATGTATACTGCCAATCTGGAAACAATTACATTTAGAGAAATTTTGGGGTTATGAGATAGTTTATAGGTGTATTCAAAACTAATGAGGATATCAGAGGTCAACCTAGTTTTGAGAACTTAGAAAATCTTGGTTATTGATTCTGGGGAAAACTTTTACTCTGAGGCTATGTAGAAGGTTAGTAATGGAAAAGAGAAGTTAATTGTGTTTAATAAGGATATTAAACAAGATGTTGCGAGGAAATGACTAGGGATAGAGAGAGCACAAAGTTATGGAAGTTTAGAGATTGTTGTGAAATATTTTTAGGAGAATAATATTCAATGGTGTATGTCGAAGAAAATACGGAAGTTGATTTTATGATGAAAGATAAGTTTTGTAAGGCCTAGAGATTTAAATTAAATAATACGAGGAGAACAATTTGAACAAGTTCAAGGAATTCGTAAACGGAATTTAGAGGTTTTGGGTCAAATTTAAGACAAGGTGAAAGAACTTGGAAATTTAAATAAATGGTTAATGTTGATTCCTAAATGTGAGGGTTGTGCTTCAAGAGTGATGTTTGGAAATTGGGAATTGCCTACGGTAGTCATGGTAAGGGTTTAAGTAAAGGTTAAATTTTCATATGGAGACTAGTGAGGTAAAGATATGATTGGCAAGTTACGACTAGATGAACTTAAGAGTATCAGAAGCAGATGACTAACTCGATCTTCATTATTTTTGTGCATTAATTACCACCTCTTGAACTCCCACTTTCTAATTGAGATCCTTGACGTTCCTTATCGTGACTTTGATATTCGGAATGTAATACTAGTTGTTACCCTCCAACAAATCTTATATGCAAGACCTAGACGAGCTCACCTTCGTGTAGGTATATCATGTCCCACTAAAACCCGTCTTCTTGTACTCTATTTTCTTGATATGATTTTCTGGTCAACTGGCTAAACTATAACCTCTACCATTATACTAAATTTCTTCTTATTTCAATTAGAAATCCAGCCTTGACTCAATTCTTTCGACCCGACATGTGATGGTGTTCTGCTTGTTTCCTTAGATGCTTAACGTTGTACCTTATCTGATTACTTGACCCGTTGGTTAAAAAATTTGGACTATGTAATTCCTTTCATCATTACCACCCTTATATCTTGTGCTGCTAAATTAGCCTTTGTTTTGCAAGCTTATCTATTTTCGAGCTTGGTCATGACATATTTTATTGGGTGGCCATCCACTAACATATTATCTAATCAGAACCGGTACATGATGGTTTGATCAACCTATTGCACTTTGGTTCGCTTTTTCATGTATCAATCTACGAGAATGGAGACATAGTTAAACTTGACCCTAGAGTCTCATTCGCGACAGCCTTGACAATTCTCCTTGAAATCTTTTCATCGCCTATGAACCTCGTATTCGTACTCAGTCGAATTAAATTTAATCATGACCTGAACCTCCATCATTGGATGCTTGTGCTCATACTTTGATTTCATTGATTTTCCTTCTTGCCCAAATCTCGTTTTATCCTGAAATTGATCAACTTAGATCGTGTCAAGACAAAAATCTATTTATGATTTGTTGTGCCTAAATTTTTAATTTTTGCCATTTTATGGAATAGTAACCTTTTAATAATTTTTTAGTTGCTTGTTAATGACCAATTTTCATATAGGATGGTAGACAGCCCTACAACCTTGATGATTGTTGTTCCCTTACCTTCCCAATTAGGACACCCTAGATTGTTTGTGTGTTTATACCATAGTATTGTTTTGACCTAGAATGATTAGTGTACCCAGGTGAGACTTCCAACTGCTACGGTATGCCCTGACCTTGTATATTATTCCTTCAAATTGCATGATTTAGATAAAAAAAAAATTTGACCTTGATTGTTGAAAAATAGGGATGTCACCCCATTAGTATCAGTTGTAGATATATATAGGTTAGTCCTTCATGTGGGGATGTGTGTCTATAAACATGTAGCTTAGGAGATTTATGAGAGATTATAGTATCAGCCTTGATAGGATGTACTAGTCTTTTGGTGAGTATAAATGTGTTATGAGAGATAGGGGCCTATATGTCTTAGTAATGCATCGTTCCTATGGTAATAGAATGTATTAATAGATGGTTAATATGAAGATAATAGTTTGAGCATACCTATAGCCTATGATCAGTTCCTTTTCATCCTTAGTTAAGACCACTTTAAAATAGGTCCAGTCCCTTGGATATAGGTTCCAGTCCATATTTTATTGAAGTTCCATTACCGCCGTACAGCAGAGCAGTGTTGGAGGTATTCCTAGATTGACATTATTTAGATGTCCGTTTATTATTCCAGTATTAGAAAGTGTTACCTTAGATATTGGGTAGGTTAGAGACTCTAGAAGGAGTACTATCGATCTTAAATTTCGAGGACGAAATTTTTCTAAGGTGGGTCGAGTTGTAGCACCCAGTTTCCCAAATGAGGATAATTTTGAAATTTTGTGTTTATAATTATTTTAATAATGATATTTAATTCATGATATAATTTTTAGTGATTTTAAATCATTTTAAAATTATTTAAATCAATGACTTATGGTTTTGACGTTTTGCTAGTGAAACCCTAGAGACTGTTTGACCTAGAGCCTAACCATGTGATTATGATATTTTAATGTCATTTTTGGCCTAAGAATATTTTTGCATTTGACCTCTTTGAATTATTTTGATATTATTTTATTATTTATGATATTGTTTTGGGGTTATTTGAGTCGGGTTCGAATTTCAACTCAATCCGACTTGAAACGGGGACCCGGGGGTAGTTTGACTCTAGTGGGACCCACACACTAGTTTGGCATGCCCACATGATATTAATTTTAGTCCAAATGATAGAAATATTTTAGTTAGAGGTTAGACTAATTATTATGGATAAGGTTAGTGTGATTAGAGACTTTAGAATGACTAATTTAGCCCCAACCAATTAGCCCTTTCCTAATACTCATAGAATAGGTTAGTGGGGGCATTTTGGACCATACCATAATAGGACAAATAGCCCCATATGGCCAGCCACTTTGGGAGAGGATAGGCTCAAGTTCATTTTATTATTCTCATCCACACTCTCTCTCTTGTTCTTCTCCAAATTCCTAGAGAGCAATCCCTAGCAATTTTTCCACCAAATCCTTCCATTTTGTAACGACCCGCTCCGCCCTAGCGGAACGCCGATCCAAACGGCAAGTGCAACGACTCAAACGAGCCGTCGACCCGAAGAGTTGCTTCGACCCGATGAAGTATCGATGCGAATCGATGGAAGACTTACATTGGCCCGTCAAAAGATGAATCCAGACTTAGACTATCAAAGGCACGCTCGGAGTATCGCTTGGCCGATGCGAACATCGCTAAGGTGGGTGGCTCCGATGAACCCGTCTGTGCTTAGCCTGGACACATAACAATGCGGACACATTCACGAGAATCGCTAGACGATAACATCTTGCATGCTAATAAATGACTCAACGCACCTAGCTAAGGGAATAATCCCATCTTGCATGCTTGTTTAGAACATGGAAAAGAACTCGACAATAATAGAAAGGCTCGCACCGCGCTCTACGCTCGTGCTAAGGCACAAGCCCACGTTCATGTCCCTTATACGTTCAAACAATGAAACAATGAATGGTCTACAACAATAAAACGGGAAGGCTATCAACATAGTCGCTCCGAGTAGAGTTTGGCAACATTGGAAGGCCATGGGACCGATGGGTCACCAAGGCGACTCCCACACTGGGAGTTGCATAATGCATGAATGAATGAACTAAAGAATGAATAAGCAAACACATGAATGACTCTATGAATATACGAACAAGTGAAAGAATAAAATGAAAGAAAGAATACATGAAAGATAAGACATGGAAGACGCTAGCGACAGGTGTGACGGGCACGTGCAACGGGGCTCGCTACCCGCGCTGTACGGACGCCAACCTGGTCGTTAACGCATTATGGCTAAGGGTTAGCCTACGGCTCGGAGATAGCCGCTAAGTAAAAGACAAGTTAATACGAAATGGTCGTGGCCAAACGGCACGGGCGATGGGGGGAATACCGTGGCCGTCGTGTGGAAGGATTCTGCGGCACGGGCGTTGGGGGGGTAAACCATGGCCGGCCTAGGCAGAATCAATACGGGGCTTACGGGCTGCTTGGGTGCGGGCTTGGGCACCAAGAGACGTAAGTGCAGGATATATTCAAGAGACTTAACGGGGTGTACCAGCCATCACCCTACGCTAAGTTGAGAAATACCACAGAGGAATGTCCTAAATGGCTTGTAAAGCCAGCGACCCGTGCATGTAGATTAAGTGGACTATGCTGGTGGCAATCCACGTGCAAGTTCTTGCATTAAAATCAAAGTAGTCTAAGTTAAATGAACAAGTGTCTCCTGAACATGCTTGCAAAGTAACATCCTGAACATGAACGTGCTAGAAATGTAACATGCCTGAACATGCTTGAATTATACCACCCCGAACATGCTTGAAATGTGCTTCCTGAACATGCTCGAAACGTAACACTAGAACATGTCCACGACGTGCTAGAACCCGAGACATAGACACGCCCGTAACATTGAATGTTTACATGAATCACGTTAAGTTACTTCATGTTATATGTTGACTAACTTGGTTTACCTTGGACAGGGAAGGCCGGACGGTAAGTATGGGTAAGTCGTACATGTATTTTCATGCGACACTTGAGTTCGGTAACACGAGATAGGCTATGCAATATGCTATGAAACTGATCCTAAGGCAAGATTAGAAAGACAATGAATGATAGAGATGCACAAAAGTAAATGGAACGTGTTTGGTAATGATGGCATTGTGGGCGAGCTAGCCTCCCTACCAGTGCATAACAATGTACTGATAACCCCACAGTATGCTTGCAGGATAGCAGGAGACGTCGGCGGGTACGGAGCTTCCATTGAGCGTGTCAAGGCGCGGAGCCAACTCTGGGGCCTTGGAACGTTGCAAAAAGCTGAAGCACCCTATACAGGACATAATGTATCGGAACATCGCCATGTATCATTCCATGTTGTAAGCCACTTGGCATGCCTTTTATGTTTCAGAGAGAGAGCTTGAGCGATTTGTAATATCGGCCTAGCGCCGCTTGTAAACTTCTTGAAATTCAATAAAGAGATTTGGATTCGCTTCTACTTGTGTTCATTTTTACTTCCGCTGCAAATGGGGACACTCTGTGCGACTCTGTGGCCTAGACTCAAATCGGCCGTTTCTGGACTTGGCCTTGCACGGGCGCAACCTAGGCCCGTGCGGCATCACGCCTTAGCGAGGACGATCGCTCCTACGGGAGCGGGGCGTGACAGATTGGTATCAGAGCACGGCTTTACGTCCTTGGACTTCATTTCGATTATCTCAGTTTTGAAAGCTCGGTTGGAAGAAAAGAAGTGTACGCTCTCTCTCCTTGTGCCTTGGGATGTTCCATACAATAAGTCTAAATATTTTCGAAAGCTCGTACAAGCGTTCAACCAAACGCATCGATAGGCAATGGCGTTTGTGCCGAACGGTGTTAACTTGTCTTGAATGAAAACGTATGCTAAAGTTAACAAGTTGCACGTGTGCCCGAATAGTCCTGCGTCGACCTTAAAAGTCGCGTTCATGCCTAACTAGTCCAACGTTGACCTTAGCATGTGAGCATGCAAACTCGAATAAAAGTCCGTACGGGATAGCCATGCGCACGGCCGTTTGGCTAAGTTGCGTCGCGTATCGCGCACCTCGACTTTTGGTGCAAACGAGTGCGAGCGATACCAAGTACCGCTCGGTCGGGAACGAGCTACACTTAGAGTCTCTATCGATAGGAATGCTATCGAGTTAACGCTTAAGCGTACACGGAGGATTAACTTGGATTTTGAGGATTAGTACGAACGACTTAGTACGTCGAGGCGACGTGAGCGATTACGCTAGAGATTCGTCGAACGAATCTGAAGGATGTCTTAGCGCATGACGCGAACGTGATTGAGGATTAGACCGTATGGCTTGAACCCGAGTGGTGTATGTGATAGGTTCGAATAAGAATAAGAATGAGTGTCGACGACTAGTCGAGTGGCTCGAATCCGAGTGGTGTATGGATGTTCTTGGAAAAATCATTCGAGCGAAACTTGAGGATTACGAAACCCAACGAGTACGTCGACGAGGCGATGCGATCGCGCAAAGCCTTAGAACGTGTCACGCTTAGTTGGCCGTGACTTTAAAAGTCCCGAACGAGATGTCGCTGGGCAACTTGTGAATGGGTAACGCATGTTAGAAAACGACTCGGAACGACGAATGGAAATAACTGGTCTTGATCGAGGAAACTTAGAGCATCGCACGTACGATTTCGGATTGATACAAATGAAATGTGACTTGAATCTTGAACAACGATCTTGAAACGAGCTCAAGGAATAGCAGATGAACTTGATCTTGAATATTAAATGAAATGGTGGAATATCCAACTCGGACAACGGCATCGTCGCATGACTCGAAATTGGTTGCAAAGGAAGATCGTCAGGTTACGCATATCGTCGATGGTATTGAGGCGTATCAAAGATCGATATGCGATAACTCGGGGGTACTCTGACTCGGCGAATGACGATCGTGCAAATGTCATTGTTCCGTTGGAAGCTATACTTGGGATGTTGAAACGTGTCGAGGAAAATATAGACGTGGCTCGTGGATTTTCTGGTTGAACGAAATGACGAATGGACTATCGATCTTGGCTCGAATGAAAATGAAAATACTTGGATTTACTTCGACGATAACCTCAACGTCGACATGCTTGTCTTATGCGAGCGCAACTCCAGCCTCGCACATGCGTCGTGCCGAATAGGGCGATCACTCCGCGTGAGCGCTGGTATGGTAATTCATACAGTGGGGGTGATTGACCTAGCTTGGCGTAACAATTTGTGTGCTTCGATTTGTGGTTTGACGCGAAGGTGACTCAAGAATGGATTTGTGTGCTTGAAGAATCGAACTTGAGGATTGAGTAGGTCCAATCCGCGTATCGAAAATGAATTAGTCTGGACCCAAACAAGAGTTACGCCCCGATGAGAATGATTATTCCACGGGAGCGTTGCATGGTGATTCATGAACCACCGTGGATAATCGGACTCGCATGAGATTGGGGCGCAACATATTGTCAAGTTAGATGAACTCGTGATCGAATACGTGAATTGGTTAGAATGGATACGTGAAGTATGTCAATTTAGTAATTTGAATGGATTTGAATTCGTTGCGGTGTGCGACGAATACATTGATGCGAATAGGTGATCGTGCTCGATGTTTAGAAATCTGAGTGACGCGAGCTTGGGTAGAAAACCCCGTACTACCGACTTTGGTTTGACCCTAGGATTGGGGTCAGTGTTGGCATTATTGTTGGAGAACTATGATTCCAATCCTGACATTGACTTAGCCTCGAAAAGATGGCCTAGCGGGTAGGCGAGACGCCATGTTTCATGAGTTATCAATCGAAGGATTGATCTTGAGGATTGGCACGGATAGATGGCGTAAATCACGAATATAGGAAACCCTGCTCACGAGACTCGGCTGACATGCATATATTTCAGGGACGCCTGGGTATGTGCACGATGCGACTCGAGTGAGAATGACAAATTCTCTATCATGCGGCTTGGCTGAATGCATGTATTTTGGGGACGTTTGAAATGCGTGCACGATCCAGCCAAGTGATACATTGAGTTCAAGCAAGACTTGAGGAATGGGAGAGTGTCGAAGATCTTCAAATTGCGTTAAGTAAAGGATCGATACTAGTACGAGCGTGGCTCGGAATCAAAGAAAACGTGTAAGCGGAGTGTGCGTGAACGACAACGAGATTGGCCCTAAATAAGTTAATGATATGGAATCGATATCGTACAAATAAAAGTTGGTATAACGAATTGGACCATTGATAGGAAGATATACTCGAGGATAGTGCAATACTTAGTCTTGAATCGGACGAAAATTTCATAGACTTGGTCGACCCCGCTAAGCAGTAATCATACTGATTTCGTGGACACGAACGCTTGAAAAGCGAATCGGGTCATCTCGATGACCGAGATAAACGAAAGTGAGTTTGCCTCAGCCTACGACCCCCGCATTTGACGAGTTACAATGTGCCTCGTGTGAATATTTTTGTCCCATGACACAGAGAAATAACAACCAAGACGAAGAAACACTTGAATTGAATAAGTACAATCAACTATAAAAGGAATGAAAGGCTATTCAATAAAATCGACCAAACGCGTGCGACACGGAATTTAGAAAGATATCAAGTATGGTTCGATTCCATCGAACGATAGAGCCGTTCGAAGAAATTGTCTAAGAAACACGACGACACAAGTTAAGGAATGATAGGATGACCTGCACTCAAGAAGTCTCGAGGACGAGACTTATTTTGAGTGGTGTATTATGTAACGACCTGCTCCGCCCTAGCGGAACGCCGATCCAAACGGCAAGTACAACGACTCAAACGAGCCGTCGACCCGAAGAGTTGCTTCGACTCGATGAAGTATCGATGCGAATCGATGGAAGACTTACATTGGCCCGTCAAAAGATGAATCCAGACTTAGACTATCAAAGGCACGCTCGGAGTATCGCTTGGCCGATGCGAACATCGCTAAGGTGGGTGGCTCCGATGAACCCGTCTGTGCTTAGCCTGGACACATAACAATGCGGACACATTCACGAGAATCGCTAGGCGATAACATCTTGCATGCTAATAAATGACTCAACGCACCTAGCTAAGGGAATAATCCCATCTTGCATGCTTGTTTAGAACATGGAAAAGAACTCGACAATAATAGAAACGCTCGCACCGCGCTCTACGCTCGTGCTAAGGCACAAGCCCACGTTCATGTCCCTTATACGTTCAAACAATAAAACAATGAATGGTCTACAACAATAAAACGGGAAGGCTATCAACATAGTCGCTCCGAGTAGAGTTTGGCAACATTGGAAGGCCATGGGACCGATGGGTCGCCAAGGCGACTCCCACACTGGGAGTTGCATAATGCATGAATGAATGAACCAAAGAATGAATAAGCAAACACATGAATGACTCTATGAATATACAAACAAGTGAAAGAATAAAATGAAAGAAAGAATACATGAAAGATAAGACATGGAAGACGCTAGCGACAGGTGTGACGGGCACGTGCAACGGGGCTCGCTACCCGCGCTGTACGGACGCCAACCTGGTCGTTAACGCATTATGGCTAAGGGTTAGCCTACGGCTCGGAGATAGCCGCTAAGTAAAAGACAAGTTAATACGAAATGGTCGTGGACAAACGGCACGGGCGATGGGGGGGAATACCGTGGCCGTCGTGTGGAAGGATTCTGCGGCACGGGCGTTGGAGGGGTAAACCGTGGCCGGCCTAGGCAGAATCAATACGGGGCTTACGGGCTGCTTGGGTGCGGGCTTGGGCACCAAGAGACGTAAGTGCAGGGTATATTCAAGAGACTTAACGGGGTGTACCAGCCATCACCCTACGCTAAGTTGAGAAATACCACAGGGGAATGTCCTAAATGGCTTGTAAAGCCAGCGACCCGTGCATGTAGATTAAGTGGACTATGCTGGTGGTAATCTACGTGCAAGTTCTTGCATTGAAATCAAAGTAGTCTAAGTTAAATGAACAAGTGTCTCCTGAACATGCTTGTAAAGTAACATCCTGAACATGAACGTGCTAGAAATGTAACATGCCTGAACATGCTTGAAATATACCACCCCGAACATGCTTGAAATGTGCTTCCTGAACATGCTCGAAACGTAACACTAGAACATGTCCACGACGTGCTAGAACCCGAGACATAGACACGCCCGTAACATTGAATGTTTACATGAATCACGTTAAGTTACTTCATGTTATATGTTGACTAACTTGGTTTACCTTGGACAGGGAAGGCCGGACGGTAAGTATGGGTAAGTCGTACATATATTTTCATGCGACACTTGAGTTCGGTAACACGAGATAGGCTATGCAATATGCTATGAAACTGATCCTAAGGCAAGATTAGAAAGACAATGAATGATAGAGATGCACAAAAGTAAATGGAACGTGTTTGGTAATGATGGCATTGTGGGCGAGCTAGCCTCCCCACCAGTGCATAACAATGTACTGATAACCCCACAGTATGCTTGCAGGATAGCAGGAGATGCCGGCGGGTGCGGAGCTTCCATCGAGCGTGTCAAGGCGCGGAGCCAACTCTGGGGCCTTGGAACGTTGCAAGAAGCTGAAGCACCCTATACAGGACATAATGTATCGGAACATCGCCATGTATCATTCCATGTTGTAAGCCACTTGGCACGCCTTTTATGTTTCAGAGAGAGAGCTTGAGCGATTTGTAATATCGGCCTAGCGCCGCTTGTAAACTTCTTGAAATTCAATAAAGAGATTTGGATTCGCTTCTACTTGTGTTCATTTTTACTTCCGCTGCAAATGGGGACACTCTGTGCGACTCTGTGGCCTAGACTCAAATTGGCCGTTTCTGGACTTGGCCTTGCACGGGCGCAACCTAGGCCCGTGCGGCATCACGCCTTAGCGAGGACGATCGCTCCTACGAGAGCGGGGCGTGACACATTTCACCACCAAATCTTCTTCTTTCCTTCTCCATTCTAGCCAAGGAGGAAGCTACCCAAGTTTGGGAGGATTCGGAGCTCGTTCGTGTCCTTTTGGAATCTCTACGTGTCGGTGTCGCTCCGGGTAGGCTTTTCTTCGATTCGATCTACCGGGAGGTATAAATCCCTTCTCCTTTTCATTTCCTCATGCATATAGGTCTATTTTGAACCCATAGGAATGACCCCCATGGTTGTATCTCCATTTGTGTCCATTTCGTGTCCATTTGGAGGTCATAGGAGTGTCCTTTGTGTTGTAGTTGTGTCCATGTGGGAAAATCTCAAATTTGGACACACTATGTGTTGTTGTTATGTATGAATGAATTATTACATGTTTAATCTCATATTTTTGTATTGGAGATGTGTTCTATAGTGTCTCATATATATATTAGTGTAGAGAGTGAGTTCTTGATATATTATGTTATATACTTGTGTTCTTTTGTCTCAAACTACCCAAATCCGTCATGATTTTTATCCACGTTTTTAATTTCAGCCCTAACTTAGAAATGTCATAACTTTTAGCTCAAAGCTCGGTTTAATCTCCCATTTTTTTTTAAAAGAAGCATATTGAAGTTAGCTTTCCAAAAACATGTATTAATAGGCCTAATTCTTTCTGTAACTTTCTGAAGAATTATTTGAGTGTTAGCTGTACGAAGGACAAACGCGTTCTCGGTGTTTTCGCGATTCCGGGAGCTTCCGGAAACGAAAACGCGATCCGTTTGAAGTTTCGGAAATCTAACACATAGATCTATAACATACTTTAATCCTAGATTTTAATTTATGCTGAGATGGTACAATATTGATTATTAGTAGGAGTTACTATTCGGCATATGCATTTTGTGCACCCTTGGGTGTAATATAATGTTCTATTTGATTTTAACCCATATTAATGTATACATTATATAATTAAATAAAGAATGCAAGCATGAGTAAATGGTTAAATAAATGATGTATGAGGTGTAAGTATCCTATCTAATATAAGCATGTATAAGTATGCCTTGTAATGAATATGTAGGTTCCATAGTATGTAATGTATGGTGCATATAGTAGTGCAAGAGAATAAATGAATGATGAATGAATGCAAGCATGAATGTAATGTAATAATAGATATAATGTATGCAATATACAAGTTAATGTGATGTAATGTTCTATGTTAACACAAATCCTATATTACCTCATGTACCCCCTTACACTATGTTGACACTATCACACTTGACACATTGTTCACTTATACTTTGACACTCTTTGATATATATACACTATGTATGCCCATTTAACCCTCACTTGCCCCTTTGTCATGTTCACATACACACACATAGCCTCTTAAATAAGTATTTATGAATATAGTTAACTTAGCTATGTATGTATATTATATATATGTTAGCATATTGTGTTGTAATATATAAGTTTATATAACCATTTGAAATGCCATGATTATAGACCTAATGTTGAATACCAATATATGCATGTGTATATATGTGTAGACATATATAGCTTAAAGTAATAGATTACCTAGTGTATATCCAATGTGAATTCTTACCTATTTGAGTATTGAATAATTGCATGCTATATAGAGTTGGGTGTATGTTGGCTTGTATAGCCTTGTATTGATGTGTGCTTGCTAGAATAGTCTTGGTTAGGCCTAGTAAGACTTGCTTGGTTAGGACATGACCTAGTTTGACTAGTGCAGTTGACCAGATTTGACCAAGGGTTGACTTTGGCCTAGTTTGACCTAGATTCATGTAGAATGCATTGTAGTACTTTATATTACCCTTCTGGACATATTGTGACTTGTGATGTTCTAATTAGGAGCCAGACACCTCTTCTCGGACAATATCTTTACCTTGGACATTCAGATATCAGGCGAGTACATTCTCTGATCATTTCATATCCTGCTTAGAATTATTTCCTACATTAAATTACTTTACTTGTACTGTCACTTTGGTCACATGGGTTGGTACTATACGGATCCCTTCTTGAGATGTTATCCTTAGGGAGCATCGGGTACTACATGTTCTGTGCATTTCACTTACATGTCGTATCACTATGCTTCACAGGTTCTTCGATCACTTGTGACATATACTCTTATGATCACAGAGTCTCCTAGAATCCCCATTTTTGGGACTACTATGTATCACCCTTCGGGGGCTTACCATCCTTCGGGGGCTTATCACCTTTCGGAGGCTTATCACCCTTTGGGGGCATATCACCCTTTGGGGGCTTATCACCTTTCGGAGGCTTATCACCCTTCGGGGGCTGTTACATAGTATCATAACATAACCTGTTTGGATCCTTGTGTACTGATTGGGGGTACGGGAGAGTAGAAGTAGACATGTGAATAATACCCAAGTAGTGTAGCATCAGAATCTCTTCCATAGTGTAGCATCAGAATCTCCTATGCCATTTACATGTCTATATTGTACTCTGACTCACTAGCCACTGTTAGTCTTTATTATTAGTAGATATTTCTATTACAGCTCTCTCTCTGTTTACATACTCATTTCTTTCAGTACCTGTATCTTACTTTACTGAATGATTATATTTTCTAACCTGCTATGAACTGTTGAGATGTATTGTGCTCGCTCCTGTCCTGACTGGACCTGTTGATAAATTTTACAGATAGCCTGGAGGTTGCCTGCTAGCCTAGAGGAGACAGTAGAGGTTGCATAGATAGCTAGGGTTTTTGCTTATAGTTTATTTTCAGTCATCTTGAGTTGTATTTATGGATTACTGTATTTGGGTTTTGAGATGTATCCTGAGTTTGTATCTTAGACACTTAGACTTCTATCTATTGTTTCTCTTTTCGATTTCATGTTTTATCTATCTTCCTTTATGCTCTACCTTAGATGTGATTGAGTTTACATTCTGCTATGTCACTCCCATTCAGGGAGTATAAACTGTTTAGTCTTATACTGTTAGATGCATTGAGACCTAGGACAGCGTTCTACCGTCGACACTGCGGTGTAGGCTGGGCGTTGTTACGTTCTCGTGCCCTAACTCTAGGGTACGGGTCGTGACAGTTTGATACGTTGCTCGGGACAACGTAACTCTCGTATCGATTCTCATCGATACATTTCTTTCAGTCAACGCGACTCGCTGAGTCAATGTCTCAGCGTAATGCACTGTACGGAGCGGGGCATTACAGAATATACCACTCAAAACAAGGTTCGTCCTCGAACCAAAACCAACACTCCGACTAAGTGTTTTATAGATCGTATCACGATCTCCTCCCACCAATGTTTTTCAGTTTCACACTATCTCACAAGCTTTTCACTAACATTTCAAAGTCATCCCTGCAGCTCGATTTAAATTTGTATACAACTCGATTTAGATCCGTACCTATATTCAAGGCGTCCCGAAGATATATGTATTTTGACCAATTCCAGTGGTAGCAAAATGGAACAAAGCTGACAGGTAAATTTCAATCCTATGCTTGCCATCTCGTACTCTCGATCGGACTTATCATTAACAACTGTTCTCAAAATTTCATCGCATACGTATATTCGATACATACGTGATTCATTCAATAAAGTCACTGCACGCGACGCGATTCAAAATCGCCTTTCTCATTTCGTACGTTTCATTGGGACTATCAATTCTATGCATCGCGTCGAGCCGTCGCGCATCCGATCGCAACGATCCTTCGCAACGCCTTGCGTTCGATGTCGCCACCCAACTATTTTCGAAATCTCGCTATGCACTTATCTCGATTACGATTTCCTTTGTTGACTTGCAAACGCATCAACATTCAGGACTACGTCCACTAGGTTACTTATATAGTCCCCGTGCTTAACTTCTCCCGACGCAACTTTAAATTGACATTGCACAAAGGCCACAATCTATCCGACACGAAAGTTTACATCAAGGCGACGGTGCTCAAGGCAACGATCGCCTTAGCACGAAGGTCTTTACGACGCATCTTACATTCGATTTCCTAACGAGTAGGAATTTACTAGCCGAATTCCCAACTTATCCGTCTCGCAATATTGAACATAACTTCGATTCACGCAAGCTCAATTGCAAGGTGAATCCGAATCTAATGACATGACTCATAGGTCATTCCCTTTTCGTTCCCTCTCGTGCATAGCACGTTTCTCGCAATCGCCTATCCGAATCACCAAGTTCGTTGGTGCATTTTTAGTTTGATCATCGACCAACATAACCATTCAAGCATTCATCCAACGAATACTCAAAAATCTAACTATATCATTCTCAATCGAAAGCTGTTCCAATAATTCTCGATCGCCTAGACTTATCGTCAACATGCACCGTGTTATACTTGTTATCAGTGCAATCCCATATGCGATATCGCATGGGTCATCTTACGGTCTGCAGCATTCAATTTGATTTGGCGGTCAAGTCTTCTAGGGTCAGCTGTCCCGAAGCTACGCTCGATAATTGTGGATCATTAACGAAGGAAAATTTACTACGAACCATGCTATATCTTATTTCGGAGCCAAATCACGTTCTGACAATTCTACTCGACTACCCAATTTTGGACAAAATTATTTCTATCGGCGCAACTAATGCGCAACTATCCTCCGAGTCAAGTCATGTACTACCGTCGATGATTTCGCAATTTACGAAACATCTACTCCCATCGAGTTCGAGTATATCTTATTCGTGGGTCGACACACGAGATGCTATACGCATCGAGCAATCGTCGATGACTTATAGTCTCGCCTTGATCAATCACGAAGTTCATGATCAACCAGTTCGTTCCTTCTCGTATTGTTACTTACAAAATTTTGATAGCGCAAGGCGCGCTCCATTTTGTATTCTCACATCGTGCTTACGTTTCCTTGCGTATCGATCTTGATAGTTCATATCAATTTCGATAGCAAGTGGGTCGACTTCGAATCCGTTTCAATGTCAACTACTTGTATTGCATACGTCCAAGTTCACAACAAACTTTTCCATACGCATCAATTTATTTTCCGATTTGCCGCATCCCGCTATACTTTGATCGCGTAACCGAGTTACCGATTATCCAATATCGTGCCCTCGAGTTATACAATCTCGCCCTCTATGTTTTGCGTGTTTTTCAGTCGTACTCAAATGAGTTTTGCCGTAACTAACCAACTATTTCTTAGGCACGATTACTCACGTCAACCAACTCTTCACCGAAGTCGCACATCGTGCGATTCGATTACAATTCGCATCGCCCAACATTTCTATGAAATTGCAAGTCATGCGATTCGATTCGCCTAGCCGAACATTCCTATCGAGATCGCAAGTCATGCGATTCGATTCGCCTCGTCCAACATTCCTATCGAGATCGCAAGTCGTGTGACTCATTCGTAAGCTCGAGTTTCCCTTTCCCGTCGGTCCGATTATTGCGTCAAGGCATAATCGTTTCACTAGTCTCGGTCGTCCGACCGACTTATCATTTTCGTCCGACGTATCGTCCATTGATACGAGTCTCGCCTTATCGTCCCAACCGATTTTCGAAGAACACTTGCATCAACATACCGTCGTACAAATTTTCCAATCGAGTCTCGGTACTCTCCCGTCCGTTGCGGACAAACCTTTCGTAATTCTCACAACGCGTCGATAAAATTCATCGCACAAGTGCTATACCATATACCACTCGAAATCGAGTCATTCATCGCCTACGTGGTATGGCATATACCACTCGGAATCAAGCCATTTCCCTCGCGCTACACTTAGTATAAACCAACGATCTCTTCCGACTCACGATTTCCGCAGTGATCGTGCTTGATCACAACCGTAACTTTGATTCTATCAAATCCGACGCAACTCGATCAATGTTCTCGTTTGCCAACATAAGTTTGGTGTGCAACCGAACGATTCGTTCTATCGATTTACGATTTGAATTCTTTCCTTACGTTGTATCTCGTGCAACACTTTACTTTGATATGCGTTGCACTACGTGCAATAATTTTACTTCCGATACGCGTCGTACATCGTGCTATGATTTATTTCTGACATTTCAATTCACTTTGTACAACGATCTATTTCCAATTTCCTTTGCACTTCGTACAACGATTAATTTGATATGCGTTGCACCACGTGCAATGATTTTTCTTCCAATACGCGTTGCACATCGTGCAACGATTTATTTTTGACTTTCCAAGTCAATGCGCAATCCGTTTAACACATTCGGTATTGGCTTACCACTTCTCACTTTCATTTTAACGCATATTCACCATTAACTCGTTGCACTTCGTGCATCATTTTATTTCTCATTCAACATGTTACATTGCAACAGTATCTCAAATCGTATTTCACAATTTGTTGCACTTGCAGCAACTAACATTTTTACGGCTCGTTGCATTCAATGCAATATACCATTCACGACTTTCTTAGCAAACATCATGTAATTTCCAAAACACATGCGGAAAAATTATACGATTTGTATTAGACTTATTGTATGGAACATCCAGTACGGCATCGAGTAGAGTCAAGAGTGATATCAAGTGGTGGTGGGCAACTTTTAGAATTGTAATGAAGCGAGCGTCCAGAGGAAATTGAGCCTAGAGCTCTGATACCAATTTGTCACGCCCCCACTCGAAATCACCCGAATCATCGTCCTCGCAGGGGACGTGATGCCGCACGAGCCTGGAGTTGCGCTCGTGCAAGGCAAGATGACAAGTTCTCAAATGGTTATCTTTTGATTCGATTTTAACAACGAAAGGAAAACAGAGTATACGAAACAATTCTCTTTATTGATATTCGAAACTGAGATTACAATGGCTTTCGATAGCCTAACAATATATGTCAGATTGGCTACAACACTCAGGTTCTCTCTTGCCCACAAAGGATTTCACCGTTCCATACATCATGCCTTCTATATCTCGACCGCATCAATCCAGTTGCGTAGTCCGAGCGTCAATGCGATCGCACGCTTCAATGCGCTTCGGCATTCCAAGCCTCAACAGGTTCAAGCAACGCTTCGCCGTGAGCAAATCCATTCCCTGCACCCTGCATAAAGCTGGTGGAGGATCAGTACGTTCGTCCTCGCATGTACTGAAGCAAAGATCATCTTTCCAAACCGACATTCTAATATTTATGTTGAATCATGCAACTTAGCTTATGATCTTGCTATGTTCTCCTTAGGGTCAATTTCATGGCATCTTCGAAAGCATAAAGCATGTTAGCATATCAAGCATGTTATCGAATTGAATAGACAAGCAAGCAATCTCGTGTTTGATTCGTGGCGCGACTTCTTACCAAGTCGACGCACTCGTCCTTGCACCGACGCAAGGTGAATACGCCGCATTCCTTCCCTGTCATGTTATATCTGCATCTCTAAGCAGGATCTCTATGCGGGACGCATACGCGCCTACACTTTCAACCCATCGTTCCTTAACTATATGAGGGCCGTTGGCGTATCCGCGCCGGAATGGACTAAAGGAGTTCCTTTCTTTTCTCTCCTTCTTTTCTCAATATTTGGTCGGGCTGCTCGGCGTTTCACGGGTTGGGTCACATCCCAACAACCAAAACGTTCCCGCTGCATACTATCATTTGCGGCTTTTCCCATCTTGTTTAAGGATGTGCACCTACAAAGATTATTCGATTCCCTCCTAGGCCAAAGCGGTTCCAGGGCGCTCCGGCATTTAACCGTTTGGAGAAAACACCGTGCACGGGCGATATCACATTTTATCTCTCGTCCATTCCATTCGACCATGCAACGCCCTTATCATTCAAGCAATTAACTTCAAACAACCAAACATAGTCTTGAGTCCGAGACTCAGACTTATCATCTCGTATCTCTTTCGTTAGCTTTCTGTGTTCTTACATTTCATACTTCGTTTCAATGATTCAATGGCATCGTGTCTCAACTCAATGCTCGTCAACCGAACGATCCGAAGGTCTCGAACACCTTTCGAGGCACCATGTCATATCCGACAGTTCCGCCACATTCATGCCACACTGTATTCTCTCGCAACGAAGCCATCTTTTATTATCCCGTGCACGTAGGCACGTTTCGACTCTATATACATATTCTATAACTTAGCATTCAATGTTCGGGACTTGCGCGCTAGGGCGCTCGTCTATTGTCTTTCAATGTTCTAGCCGTCTAACTCGTGCGCAAAGGCACAGTATGGTTCGTGCACTAAGGCACTCGCCGAGTACAGTTATTCCATGTTCTTACGGCTTGCGCACCGAGGCGCTCGCCTTTGCGATATCCAATGTTCCATAGCGACTCGTGCATACAATGCACGTTTCATTTCAATTGTTCTAACTTAGTGTTCGACACACACTATAATTTATCTCCGATCGGACCACGCCCGTGGCGCCGATAGGTTAACTTAGCATACAATGATATATTTGACTTATCGAATGAAGAAGTAAAAAGAAGTCAATCCTTCCACCTTGAGTCGATACGCCTTCGTCGTTTCGCCGAACCGATGCGGCTCGATTTCATAACTTTATTGCACGGCCACTCTCCTGACTTAGCCATTCGAGTACTTCGTGCTTTATTGAGTTATACGTCCGATTTGCCTTAGCATGCCCAAGTCTTGGCCCGTCGTAAGGCGACGATTTGATTTCGCGGACCCCTTACTAAATATTGCAAAAGATCGACCTCTAATATTTTCCCGTCAAAGTATAACCTGCACACGAAACCAACTAAAATCAATACTTGCATCGATTCGGACTTGCGTCCTGGGTCGATTCGATTTCTTAGAATCTTCGAGCCGATTCAACGCGCTCATCCTTCGGGGCAACGCGGCACTTCGCATCGATTTAACTCGATGCATTCTTTCGGTACAAGACAACTCTTCGCATCGACTTAGTTTGATGCGTTGTTCGGGACAACGTAACTCTCGTATCGATTCGCATCGATACATTTCTTTCGGTCAACGCGACTCGCTGAGTCAATGTCTCAGCGTAATGCACCGTACGGAGCGGGACATTACAGTTTGAGTCGAGTCTTGCATGGTCATTGGACAACTTGTACAAGGTAAAATAAATCTGTTTCTCGAATGGCGACCCCGGTGGCCCAGGGGAACCATTGCGATGGAGACATTCGTAGCTGTGCTGGATGACTGCACGGGTTAGGCAGGGACTTGCAGCGGAGCTAGCTACTCGCGCTGGCAAGGAGCGTTCGTCTAATCAAAAGCTCAAAAGGAGTCCATTATAGGGCTGGGCCCTAGTGACTAGTTCATATAGATGAGTCGGCACGGACGGCAATCCGCGAGTGTGCCTTTGGACTGAGTCGAGTATTAGGTGAAGTGAATCAAGAATCGAGTCGAATGCGTGCTCGGTCAAAAGACAATATTTGGGCCTAAGATTTGGCTGCAACGTAGGCAATGTGCTTCGGCATAAGATGTGGCGTCGAGTCTTATGTTGTCGACATATAAGTTGCATGGTTATTGTTGAGTTGGTTGAGTTTAAGTCAGGAAATCGTCGCAAGGCAAAGTTGTTTGAGTGACACTAAGATTCACAAGTCTTGATTGGGTCAGTTGGTGATCAAAGTAGCAAGGGTCGCGAGGCGGCGATATGGTTGAGTCGCACATAGTTACGAGGTACGGCACAAAGGATTTGAAGCACAGTCACACGAAAATGGAGCCTCATCGCGTAGTTGCGTCTCTAATTATGGCCGTAAGGCAAACACGACTCGATAGGTTAACGTTGAATGTTGCAAGCACGGGATGGTCTAGAGACACGGAATAGGCCAATGCGTCGGTCCTAAAACTGATCCTACGGCAAGAGTAGAAAGACAATCATAAAGGGGACTAAGTTGCACAAAAGTAAATCAAACGTGTCGGGTTTTTATGGGTGGCTGAGGAGCTCATTCCACTAGTACAGTTGAGTACTGACACCCACATAGTTTATATGTACAGGCACAGGTAGAAGCTCGTGGCGCGGAGCTCGCTTGGATGCGTCGAGGCACGGAGTTCCTTGGCGATTCAAAGCGCGCGGCCGCATGGAGTAAAGACTTATACAGGACATAATGTATGGACGTCGCCTTCCGAAGCATCCGCTGGCTCAAGACTTGTAACTGAGAGATGAGAGAGAGCTAAGTGACTTGTAATGTGAGATTGAGTGAGATTGAGAGACTTGTAATCTTAGCCTTGCGCCCATTGTAATCTTTGTTTCAATATCAATAAAGAGCTTCTTTTGAATAACCTGTGTTTTGTTCTTAATTTCCGCTGCTATTATTCAATGTCTCTGCTTGGGATTTCTGTGCGACGACTCCGTCGCAGCCGCTGAAATTGGCCGTTATGGAACCCGCCTTGCACGAGCACAATTTAGGCTCGTGCGGCATCACGCCTTAGCGAGGACGATCGCTCCTACGGGAGCGGGGCGTGACACTAGCACCCTGCTTCTTGAATCCCGTGTCATAACATGACATGGTTGGGTCCATTATGCTATTCAGGGGATTGGAGAGTTATTAGAGTTTATGTGATCAATACCCTACTTGTCACTACTTGTGCATAGCTCACCCTCGCCACACGAAGGGTGTAACCTGACCTTATACTACTTGTAGATAACTTTTCATTGTGGCTGACATGTTCCCTTATACTCGTACTTGTACATAGTCGGTCAAATGGAACAGCCTGATCTGGACCCAAGCCGATCACATAACACTCTAATATCTCAAGGCACAATTTGTACTTATATTATACTCAGGTTTTGCCTGTATTACTTTACATTCCAGTTTTACTTTATATTTCTCACACCATGACATCATTACCATATTATCTCGTACTATTTATTTCCAGTTTTGATATTCTATCTTTTATTCCAGTATAACTGTTTCTTATAGTATTTGTCAATTCAATGGAACTGTTGTTGGCGTTTGTACTTCGCTCCAATCCTGACTGGATAACTATTTTTCAGAGGACTTAGAGGCTGATTGCACAACCTACTATGGGTTTGGGATAGACGGTGACATTGATTAGGACTTGTCCGTGGAGCCGGTGCTCTTAGAGGACGCACCTCCAGTAGTGACTTAGTTTAGCTAGGTTTTGCTGGTTTGTATCCAGATTGATACTTTGGATTTGTATTATTATTTTGGGATTGTACTGTCTTAACTTCTAAACTTGTGTGTTTGTGGCTCTGTTACTACTTCAGACTCTATCTATTTCATCTTTATCTTCTATCATATCATCGTGCCTATCTTCCTTTAGAATCATGTGATTGAGTTATATTTCAAATGTTATATATATTCCTCCGTGCGGAGATGACAGGTTTATATTCTGTACTGTTGATGTTAGTTGTTATAAATAACCTATACATCGTTCTACCGTTGACACTGCGGCGTAGGCTGGACGTACCAACGTGCTCGTGCCCCATAAACCGGGTGCGGGTCGTGACAGACCGAAAATCGAATAAGCAAAACCGAAACCGAACCGAATTGGTCCATAACCGAATCAAACCAAACCGAATTAAATTGGTTCGATTTATTCGGTTTATTTGATTTTTCGGTTTATTTGTACTTTTTTTGTTAATATATATAGTAACTAAATATACCTAATTTTTTTTAAGTATATATATATATATATATATATATATATATATATATATATATATATATATATATATATATATATATATAAACTAAAAAAAATTTATTCGGTTTTTAGTTTTGGACCAAAATCGAAACCGAAATCGAATAAAAAATTTTAGTATTTTCAAAACCGAAATCGAACCGAATTTTTTTTAAACCTAACCGAATCTCTTATTCGGTTTGGTTCGATTTTCGTTCCAAAACCGAATAATACTCACCCCTACATACCGGATGCTATTATTTTTTAATATTTTTTTTATGCATTATTAGGATTTGCACTGTTGTCTTTATTTTCATTATGGAGGAGTCTTGGTAATCCTATTAAAACAAGGTAGATTTAGGATTAGTGATGGACCTGAAATATTAACAAGATGGGAGTGCTTTCTTATTAGTTCTCTTCGTACGTGTGTCTTCTATAGGTGTGGATTCTTTTGTGTGCAGGAAGAATTCTTTTCCTTTCCGAATTGATAGCAAGGCCGGAACTACTAGTTAGTTAAGATGAATTATACCCTAGTTGAAAATAATAAAAATATATACTTAGTCCATCAGACCAATTAGCCCACCATAGCACTTAGTTCACTCAGCCGCTAACACCAGAACCGATCTTGAGATTTTGAGGACCTGTTCAAAAAACTGAATATAAGATTCTATTTTACGTAAATATTAAAAAAAAAAGTTATATCTATATTAATGACACAAGTTTAATTTGATTTTTCTTAAAAAAAATAACGTATGAATATAAGTAAAAATTAATAATATATTATCGCTTAACCTTCATGTAGGATAAAAAATTTATTAATCGAATGACTACAATGTCTAAATATTAGAAAAATATTATTCAATTAAAATTTCTACATAAACTCATTTTCAAAAGAAACTTGTTAGCAAAGATAAAACAAAGCATCGTGATCAAAATATTCTATATAAATACTAGCATGAATTTTTTATGGGAATATATTTTGGTTTAAACCATCTTTTAGTTTTCAAAATTTTTTGTTTTACTTGCTATGATTATATTAAAAAATATAACAAGTTTTTCTTCAAGGTTCCAAACTAGTATTCCTTTTCCACAAAGGCTAGAGGAATTTTGCATTTTAACAAAACAAATTCTAATAAATATGCATTGAAATGTTTTAAAACCACATATTTTTTCAAAGAACTTGTGTTTGACTTGCTAATTAAAATTTTGTTCAAACAATGTATTTAGTTATTTCTTGTGACATAGTATTTTTTCGGTACAAGGTTTCAGGATAAAAAGCTATTTTCACAAAATAAATTTAAATATTATTCTATAAATATGTATTTGTATTGCTAATCAAAATATCCATTCAAAATTTAATTTTGGATTGAGTACATTTCACAAAGTAAAAAAATTTACATGTAAAAACAAAGATAATTCTACAAGAATAAAATTAAATATGCAAGAATTGATTCTTGTTCCTCTCGCATGCAAAACAAAATTTCTACAATTTGAGCTACATACACAATTTATTTAAGGTTTCCATTAGAAAAACTTTAAAACAAAATATTTCTAAATTAAGGACCCTCTAATATTAAAGGGCCTTATTTGATCGTTCCAAAAGAACATGCTCAAAGCCGAATCTGGCAAACACTATACATAGTTTAACTTATTATTAAATAAATAATTCTTTTTGTGTGAACATTATTTTATATACTTACCAAAGCAGACCAATTAGATATATCATGGCATTCTAAGAAAAATTAACCATTGAATGTTTAGTTTAACTTATTATTAAGTAAATATTGTTTTTGATAAACTTTTTTTTTAGGATGTATTAAGTTTAGTCCAGATAAACTAAAATTCTTTGGTGGGCTGATTTAAGGCTAATTATATGGACACAGCCAAAAGTGATCGAGGCTAGTCCATTTTTTCAATTTTTTTGGCAGTCCAGGATCTAAAAAGGACTGTCCACTTTTCTGGCAGTCCAGTCTGTAGACTGGACTGTCAGAAAAGTGGACAGTCCTAGGACTGCCACAATGGGATAGTCCCGATCACTTTTGGCTGTGTCCATATAATTAGTCCTGATTTAATAACGACCTTTAAAATTTTTGCCTTAATGTCCAACTAAAAAAAGTATAGGACTTGGGCCTTGGGGTTGTCCAAAGCAAAACTATAAAGGAGGTTGGTCAAACTTGAAGTCTTGTTCGGCCTGGATCGAGGACCGACGCAGAAGGTTAAGTAAGCTCTAGGACTCCATGGCAATAAGATGTTTATGTTTTATGTTAATTGTCTCATATTGTTTCTATTTCAAGGGATCTACAATGAAATATAGACTCACTTCTTTTTTTCATACACCTGTAACTATATAGCTAAAGGGAAACTGCCCATTTCAAGAAAAAGGTTTTAGCAAGGGCGGCTCTGACCCATGACAGGAAGGACAATGACCCAGGACCCCCATACGAAAGAGGACGTCAATATGGATCTATTTATTTACAATAGAATTAGTATATATGATGCGACACTCTTAAGTAGAAAAATTATGGTTTAGTGGTTATAATGTTAGACTTGTACTTTAGAGGTTGTTGGTTTAAATCTCGGTGGCAACAAATTTTTGTGTTATATTTACATATTATATATATATTATGTATATATATAATGAGGCTTCAAAACGGTTCAAACCGTCGAAGCCGTCATTATACCACGGTTCATTTTATTTTTAAAAAAATAAATTATGTAAAAAAATGTTGAAAAAAAAGTAAAAAATTGTCAACATGAGGAGCTGAGCTCAACCAAACAAGGACAATACCTCACACCTTAACCACATGAGTTAGAAAAAATATTTGACTATAATTGAATAATATTTATATTATACTTTATTATATGTGCTTCAAAGCATGTTCATTTACTTAGTTATGTATAAAGGGTCTATTTTGAAAGTTTCGTCTCGAACGCCATCTGACCAGCCTGGGTTTTAGGTACGTAAACTAAAATTTTCCTTTTATAGATAATTGCCCACTATTCGCATTCGAAGTCCACAACACAACCATGGCCCAACTCTGAACTTTGTGGTACATGAAAAATCAAAGGGTTCATCTCCCAATTAGAAGGTTGTTGAGGGGGTGTTTAAAATAAAATACGTTAACATCACAATAATCCATAAAGTTGGCTTGAGATTAGGAAATAGAACTTTGAAATTAGTAAAGTAAAGCATCTTTGTCAAGTTTGAAAAGGTTCCAAAGTCTAGCCATTTTTTTATTAGCTGCTTATGACTAAAGCTGAAGAACATTTGACCCATTGTCCTAATTAGGGGTGTGCATCGGTCGGTGGTCGACCTATTTGGTTCCAACCGAAGTCGAACCGAAGTTAATCGGTTTGAAAATAAACAAAACCGAACCAAACCAACCAAATGGTCGGTTCGGTTTTAAAACCGACCGACTTGGTTCGGTTTGGATCGGTTCGACTTGGTCGGTTTTGATCACATAAAAAATTGGACTGTATATTTTTTTATTTTGTGAAACCTCAGTCAACTTCCACTTTGACACTTTGAAACAGTAAATACAATTCAGCAGCTTCAATTCAACTTGCGCTTTGCAGGTGGAGAAAAATGCCAATTATACATAAAAAAATCATATACATTCAACCAAAAGTCCCTTTCATGTGCACATGAGCAATTAGAAAAGAATAGGAGCCGCTAGCACTCCTCTTTGAGACTAGAGAGAGAGAGAGAGCTCTTTCAACTTTAACTTGATAAATGGTTGTGATGAGAATAAATGAACCAAACCTGTATAATACAACCCAATGAGCCCATACCCAACCGGCCAACCCTAATTATTTAACAAGGATTTGGTTCGGTTCGGTTCGGTTTAGACGGTTTTTGGCATAACCAAACCGTGAACCGAATCGAACCGGTCGGTTTTGAAAAAATTGAAGCCGAACCAAACCAACCGAACCATCGGTTCGGTTTAAAACCAATCGGTTCGGTTTGGCTTGGTTCGATTTGGTCGGTTTGACTTAATTGTGCACAGACCTAGTCCTAATCCTTTTGGAAAGTTCCAATCTATTTTTGCTTTTGAGTACATGCACAATGTAAATATTACATGACTTTGGATAAAGATTTCCTTTATAGGGTGTTTGGGTTAGGGTTAGGGTTATCCGTAATCCGATCTCTTATAGGGTGATACTATACCTGAGGGTCACACAAAGCCTGAGGTGTTGCTCTAACAGAAAGGAATTGTCTAAACCCAAAATTTTGTTCGATTTGCCTCTGGACCGGCCCTGTTTGTATTATGTAGTCTGTATTGTAGAGGACTAGTCCTATGTGTTTACAACTTTGAATAATTATGAAGAAGCAATATAACAATTGGACTTCTGTCAGTCCACATGTAAAGGATCTTGAGATTCTTTATTTTCACCTTCCAATGCATAGTAACAGTTGCTGGGAACGCGGTGTGAACCGAATCGGAGTTGCCCTATGAGTTGCGATATTGAATTGGGTCCATATGTCTTAAAAGAGAATTCGCCTGTAAAGATTGAATCAATTCCAATTATCTACACATCATGATCCCATCTCCTACCCAGGGGACTAAATTACCAACTCCATTGTCTCCCCCTTTGAGCGCTTAACCGGAAACGAGATACAATCCAACAATCTCCACCTTAGCTCGTTTTCGTTAGCCGAATAACCTTAGCATCATTGCTATATTTGTCCGTTTTCGCTAACCAAACAACCTTAGCATCCACGCTACCTTTTGTTCGTTCCGCCAGCCAAAACCCTAGCACTTCATGCTACCTTTTATTCGTTTCCGCCAGCCGAGCACCCGAAGATCCAACATATTGTCATCTCGATCCGTTCAACTACAAAACCAAACCGACACGTTCGTCGTTCATCCACATCTCTATTGTGTGCCAACCACAGCGTCACTTACCTTTGAAATCAATCCGTGTAGTTGCATATGCTCCTAACTTCATCTTGAGAATAGAACCCGTATATCCGTGTATATGCATGAAAGTTCAGTACCATCTGTCTCGAACCAATTAGATAGAGTGGCTGAAATTCGTCCCGTAACCATGGACTCTAATACCACTTATTGGGAACGCGGTGTGATCCGAACCGGATTTGGCCAATGAGGTGCGATATTGAATTGAGCTCATATGCCTTTAAAGAGAATTCTCGACTAAACCAATTCTAATTATCTATACCACATAATCCCACTTTTACCCGATATGAGACTAAATTACCAACTTCATTGTCATCCCCTTTTGAACGCTCAACCGAAAATGAGTTACAATCCAACAATAGTACTACAAAAGCCAAGGCAATAACCATAGTGTACGACTCCAATGGCGCATGGCTATTTATCTGGTTATTAATCCCACAAAGGACTCGTTTGGATAAATTTTTAAAAGGGACAATTTATGAAATGCCCAAAAACTAAAAAAGTTTTATGTAAAACCCACCGCTAAAAAAACTTTCATCGCGTGCCCAGAATTAGAGAAACTTATCCAAAGCGGGTTCCAAATGACCATTTTGCCCTTCCTTTTAATTTATTGAAAACACCCACGAAACTGCTCTTAAAAAAACGTTTCGATACTTCATCTTCTTCCATACGCTATTCCATACGCTGCTCACTTTCGAATCTAGGTTTTCTCCTCAAAAATATTCAAAAACTCGTCGGAAAATTTCGGAAAGACCGGGACAAACGGCAAAAGTGCTAAAACGGACATCATTTTTTTGCGATTCTAAAATTTTGGAAGGCCGTCTAACGAAGAAACGGTTACTTTCAGTCTCCTCGACGATACGCTCATTTTACGATAAACGGGACCTCGTTTCGACATCCTAGTCAAAAGTTATGGCCCTCCAAAGTTTCAACTGACCATAAAATGCAGAAGAATGGTCATTCTCCGTGTTAGAACACGAAAAATATTAATTTCGCATGAGGGTGGTCATTCTTCGTGTTAGTAATACGGAGAATGTCATTCTCCGTCTTAATTTACATGGAGAATAGTCATTCTCTGTGTTAGTAACACGGAGAATGGCATTCTCCGTCTTAATTTACACGGAGAATGACCATTCTCCCTAAATTACACGGAGAATGACTATTCTCCGTCTTAATTTATACGGAGAATGCTATTCTTCATGTAGTTTATCACGGAGAATGGTCATTCCAGTGTTAAAACACAGGAGAATGACCATTCTCCGTGTTAGAAACACGGAGAATGCCATTCTCCGTGTTAAATAAAACGGAGAATGTTATTCTCCGTGTTAAATAAAACAGAGAATAGAATTCTCCGTGTAATTTAGCACGGAGAATGGTTATTTCAGTGTTAAAACGCAGAAGAATGGCCATTCTCCGTGTTAAAAACACGGAGAATGTCATTCTCCGTGTTAAATAAAACGGAGAATGACGTTCTCCATGTTAAATAAAACGAAGAATGGTCATTCTCCGTGTTAAATAAAACGAAGAATGGTCATTCTCCGTGTAATTTAGCACGGAGAATGGTCATTTCAGTGTTAAAATGCAGGAGAATGACATTCTTCGTGTTAAATAAAACGAAGAATTGTCATTCTCCGTGTAATTTAGCACGGAGAATGATCATTCCAGTGTTAAAACGCAGGAGAATGGTCATTCTCCGTGTTAGAAACACGGAGAATGTCATTCTCCGTTTTAAATAAAACGGAGAATGGTATTCTCCGTGTTAATTTACACGGAGAATGGTCATTTCCAGTGTTAAAACGTAGGAGAATGGCCATTTTCCGTGTAATTTAGTTTTTTCAGGAATAAAGAGTTTCGTTCTTCTTTCAAAGCGATGATAATTCTTATAGAAAAGAAGAAGAAAGATCTTCTCTCCACAATTGACCTAATCGTCGGAAAACTTCAAATGTCTCCACGATGAAGATGATGATGATGGTGATGATGATGACGAGCGATGATCTGAGTTCGACCGAAGAAAAGCATACCGAACTACGAACGATCTTTGCGATCTCTGCTGAAGATGAGAGCAATGGAATTCAGATTTTTCGTGAAGAAGAAGAAGACGAAAATCGCAATCCAGATCTGAGTTTTTTGAATTCAAATACATATAGATGACCAATTCGCACGGAGGGGTGTTTCGGTATTATAAAAATAGCAGTTTCCAGCAGGTGGCATCTAAAAGGGAATCTTGGAATATTTAACGTGAAAATACTTAATTCTGGGTATTTCATAAAACTCATCCAGCGGGTGGGCATTTCATAAAAGCCCACCCCGAAATTGGGGTAGAGAATTTATAGAATGCCCAAAAACTAAAAAAGTTTTATGTAAAACCCACCGCTAAAAAAACTTTCATCGCGTGCCCAGAATTAGAGAAACTTATCCAAAGCAGATTCCAAATGACCCTTTTGCCCTTCCTTTTAATTTATTGAAAACACCCACGAAACTGCTCTTAAAAAATGTTTCGATACTTCATCTTCTTCCATACGATGCTCACTTTCGAATTTAGGTTTTCTCCTCAAAAATCTTTAAAAACTCGTCGAAAAATTTCGGAAAGACCGAGACAAAAGACAAAAGTGCTAAAACGGACATCATTTTTTTGCGATTCTAAAATTTCGGAAGGTCGTCTAACGGAGAAACGGTTAATTTCAGTCTCCTCGATGATACGCTCATTTTGCGACAAACGGGACCTCGTTTCGACCTCCCAGTCAAAAGTTATGGCCCTCCAAAGTTTCAGCTGACCATAAAATGCAGGAGAATGGTCATTCTCCGTGTTAGAAAACAAAAAATATTAATTTCGCATGAGGGTGGTCATTCTTCGTGTTAGTAACACGGAGAATGTCATTCTCCGTCTTAATTTACACGGAGAATAGTCATTCTCTGTGTTAGTAACACGGAGAATGGCATTCTCCGTCTTACTTTACACGGAGAATGACCATTCTCCCTAAATTACACGGAGAATGACTATTCTCCGTCTTAATTTACACGGAGAATGCTATTCTTCGTGTAGTTTATCACGGAGAATGGTCATTCCAGTGTTAAAACATAGGAGAATGACCATTCTCCGTGTTAGAAACACTGAGAATGCCATTCTCCGTGTTAAATAAAACGGAGAATGTTATTCTCCGTGTTAAATAAAACGGAGAATAGCATTCTCCGTGTAATTTAGCACGGAGAATGGTTATTTCAGTGTTAAAACGCAGGAGAATGGCCATTCTCCGTGTTAGAAACACGGAGAATGTCATTCTCCGTGTTAAATAAAATGGAGAATGACGTTCTCCGTGTTAAATAAAACGGAGAATGGTCATTCTCCGTGTAATTTAGCACGGAGAATAGTCATTTCAGTGTTAAAACGCAGGAGAATGACCATTCTCCGTGTTAGAAACACGGAGAATGACATTCTCCGTGTTAAATAAAACGGAGAATTGTCATTCTCCGTGTAATTTAGCACGAAGAATAATCATTTCAGTGTTAAAACACAGGAGAATGGTCATTCTCCGTGTTAGAAACACGGAGAATGGTATTCTCCGTGTTAATTTACACGGAGAATGGTCATTTCCAGTGTTAAAACGTAGGAGAATGGTCATTTTCCGTGTAATTTAGTTTTTTCAGGAATAAAGAGTTTCGTTCTTCTTTCAAAGCGATGATAATTCTTATGGAAAAGAAGAAGAAAGATCTTCTCTCCACAATTGACCTAATCGTCGGAAAACTTCAAATGTCTCCACGATGAAGATGATGATGCTGGTGATGATGATGACGAGCGATGATCTGAGTTCGACCGAAGAAAAGCACACCGAACTACGAACGATCTTTGCAATCTCTGCTGAAGATGAGAGCAATGGAATTCAGATTTTCCGTGAAGAAGAAGAAGACGAAAATCGTAATCCAGATCTGAGTTTTTTGAATTCAAATACATATAGATGACCAATTCGCACGGAGGGGTAGTTTCGGTATTATAAAAATAGCAGTTTTCAGCGGATGGCATCTAACAGGGAATCTTGGAATATTTAACGTGAAAATACTTAATTCTGGGTATTTCATAAAACTCATCCAGCGGGTGGGCATTTCATAAAAGTCCACCCTGAAATTGGGGTAGAGAATTTATGGAATGCCCATAAACTAAAAAAGTTTTATGTAAAACCCACCGCTAAAAAAACTTTCATCGCGTGCCCAGAATTAGAGAAACTTATTCAAAGCGGGTTCCAAATGACCATTTTGCCCTTCCTTTTAATTTATTGAAAACACCCACGAAACTGCTCTTAAAAAAATGTTTCGATACTTCATCTTCTTTCATACGCTGCTCACTTTCGAATCTAGGTTTTCTCCTCAAAAATCTTCAAAAACTCGTCGAAAAATTTCGGAAAGACCGAGACAAACGGCAAAAGTGCTAAAACGGACATCATTTTTTTGCGATTCTAAAATTTCGGAAGGCCGTCTAACGGAGAAACGGTTACTTTCAGTCTCCTCGACGATACGCTCATTTTGCGACAAACGGGACCTCGTTTCGACCTCCCAGTCAAAAGTTATGGCCCTCCAAAGTTTCAGCTGACCATAAAATGCAGGAGAATGGTCATTCTCCGTGTTAGAACACGAAAAATATTAATTTCGCATGAGGGTGGTCATTCTCCGTGTTAGTAACACGGAGAATGTCATTCTCCGTCTTAATTTACACGGAGAATAGTCATTCTCTGTGTTAGTAACACGGAGAATGGCATTCTCCGTCTTAATTTACACGGAGAATGACCATTCTCCCCAAATTACACGGAGAATGACTATTCTCCGTCTTAATTTATACGGAGAATGCGATTCTCCGTGTAGTTTATCACGGAGAATGGTCATTCCAGTGTTAAAACACAGGAGAATGACCATTCTCCGTGTTAGAAACACGGAGAATGCCATTCTCCGTGTTAAATAAAACGGAGAATGTTATTCTCCGTGTTAAATAAAACGGAGAATGGTTATTTCAGTGTTAAAACGCAGGAGAATGGCCATTCTCTGTGTTAGAAATACGGGAATGTCATTCTCCATGTTAAATAAAATGGAGAATGGTCATTCTCCGTGTTAAATAAAACGGAGAATGGTCATTCTTCGTGTAATTTAGCACGGAAAATGGTCATTTCAGTGTTAAAACGCAGGAGAATGGCCATTCTTCGTGTTAGAAACACGGAGAATGACATTCTCCGTGTTAAATAAAACGGAGAATGACATTCTCCGTGTTAAATAAAACGGAGAATTGTCATTCTCCATGTAATTTAGCACGGAGAATGATCATTCCAGTGTTAAAACGCAGAAGAATGGTCATTCTCCGTGTTAGAAACACGGAGAATGTCATTCTCCGTTTTAAATTCTCCGTGTTAATTTACACGGAGAATGGTCATTTCCAGTGTTAAAACGTAGTAGAATGGCAATTTTCTGTGTAATTTAGTTTTTTCAGGAATAAAGAGTTTCGTTCTTCTTTCAAAGCGATGATAATTCTTATGGAAAAGAAGAAGAAAGATCTTCTCTCCACAATTGCCCTAATCGTCGGAAAACTTCAAATGTCTCCACGATGAAGATGATGATGATGGTGATGATGATGACGAGCGATGATCTGAGTTCGACCGAAGAAAAGCACACCGAACTACGAACGATCTTTACGATCTCTGCTAAAGATGAGAGCAATGGAATTCAGATTTTCCGTGAAGAAGAAGAAGACGAAAATCGCAATCCAGATCTGAGTTTTTTGAATTCAAATACATATAGATGACCAATTCGCGCGGAGGGGTAGTTTCGGTATTATAAAAATAGCAGTTTCCAGCGGGTGGCATCTAAAAGGGAATCTTGGAATATTTAACGTGAAAATACTTAATTTTGGGTATTTCATAAAACTCATCCAGCGGGTGGGCATTTCATAAAAGCCCACCCCAAAATTGGGGTAGAGAATTTATGGAATGCCCAAAAACTAAAAAAGTTTTATATAAAACCCACGGCTAAAAAAACTTTCATCGCGTGCCCAGAATTAGGGAAACTTATCCAAAGCGGGTTCCAAATAACCCTTTTGCCCTTCCTTTTAATTTATTGAAAACACTCAAGAAACTGCTCTTAAAAAAATATTTCGATACTTCATCTTCTTCCATACGCTGCTCACTTTCGAATCTAGGTTTTCTCATCAAAAATCTTCAAAAACTCGTGGAAAAATTTCGGAAAGACCGAGACAAACGGCAAAAGTGCTAAAACGGACATCATTTTTTTACGATTCTAAAATTTCGGAAGGCCGTCTTGTAGTGTCCCGAAATTCGTGATACGTATTTTATACGTGCTCATATTTTTGACCCGTAATTTTCTCTTTTCTTTGATTAGCTAGTTATGGTTTATTTTCATATTTAGTATTGTGGTTTAATTGTCATTTATCGTTCATGGATTTATTTTGTTTAAGTGGAGCTTGGTTTTATTCGGATAGGAGAAGGATTGGGTTGGTTCGGCTTGGCTTGGTTACTTGGTTCATCATGAACCAAAGTGAACCCCTACCTACCACCACCATCACCATTTATTAACCCAACACTCTTTCTCTCTCTTCATTCACTCTTCTTCTTCCTCACCGTTGCTCTCCACCTACCAAGAGGTTTAGGCAAGTGCAACTTGCTTCTTGAGGGATCTTGATTTTTATTGTTCCATTCTTTTATTTACATGATTATAAACCTCTTTAGAACTTGGAGTTTTTAATTTTGATGGATAGATTCTTCTAGATCTACATTTTAATTTTGAGTTCATGGAGTTTTCTTAATTTTGATCTACTAAAACTTGTTATTTTCAAAAACTAATAGTTCCATGAGCAAGAGCACGAAATTTCGTGTGAATTTGGTTTTTGATTCACCTCATTTCGAGTTAAAATGAAGTTTTTATGGCCAAAACAAGTTTTCTGAAATTTTATGTCGGCTGAAGAATCTGATTCTGGCGTAAAATGAAAATTACGCAGGGAGCTAGCGTAAAATCAAATTTTACGCAGGAATGCTTGCGTAAAATAAAATTTTACGCAGGAAATTGCGTAAATTACGCTGGAATGTATCCAGAATGTAATATTTTACGCAGGAAACCCTGGAATTGCGTAAATTACGCTGGAATGTATCCAGAATGTAATATTTTACGCAGGGAATCCTGAAATTGCGTAAATTATGCTGGAATGTATCCAGAATGTAATATTTTACGCAGGGAACCCTGGAATTGCGTAAATTACGCTGGAATGTATCCAGAATATAATATTTTACGCAGGGAACCCTAAAATTGCATAAATTACGCTGGATTGTATCCAGAATGTGAAATTTTACGCTGGAACCCTCCCCTTTTACATATTTTATGCAGAATTGAATTTTTTGACTTAAAAAGTGCACATAATGACTGTTTTTGCCAAGTTAAGCTATTTTCTAGCCAGAATTTCAAAAAACTCAAAACATGAAAGTTGTAGATCTTTTTCTGGGCTTCAAGAATATGTCATTAGTTATTTTATGCAAGTTTTTCTCATTCATGATAATATAAGAATAGAACACGATAGTGACCCGCCGTGGTGCACTCCTGACATGATAACTTGACCTGACAATTTGACATGATAACTTGACATGATAATTCTTGGTAGTGGCCCGTCGTGGCGCACTCTTGACAAATAAGCCTGACATGATATTTCTCGAACTGCTGTTGCGACGGCTAACTTGACATGACAAGTATGAATGACCTGGACACCGTGGATGATTGTGCTTGTACAAATGAACCCGTCTTGTCTTGCATCATGTCTAGGACAGGGATCCCTGAGTACCACGGTCAGGGGTACCCACTAAAATCGACTAAGGTTAACAACTAGAATAATTCAGTAGTCATGAAGAGATTTTCCAGCTACAAGCAATCCCGTTACCTGGGCGCTCTAGGGATCTGTAGCCTGCCGTCGAGTAGGGCACATTTCCAGCACACTGTTATGTGTTGCACCCTCTGAGTCACTTAAGGATACATGCGTTTCCTGGACGATGTACCCACCAGAATTCAACCCCTAATTTCTAACCTGGGTAACCTGGATGGTCTGCAGGGCTCGTGGCTGTGGAATATCTCATTGCATCTTGCTAGTAACTAGGCCTGTGATAACCCTAGTTAGTTAAAAGTATCAAGCCGTACTCTTGATTGGCCGTGATTGATTGGATGGAGTTTATCCCAGCTTAGTCTTGTCCCGATCCTGTACAAGATGGTGACACGACATGATTAATCGTGCTTGCCTTAACAATAACGATCGGGGGTCCAGTTCTGTTCAGGCGAAGGGTTACAACCCCGGTCCTTGTTTGGTTTAAGGGTTGTAACCTGGCTCCCGGAGCAGTTCTGTGTCCTATCTTCGTTTATTGTCTTGTTGTACTCCATGACATGCTCGACATACTTTACCTTACGTCAAGATCGTGATTATTAATACTGGCCTTATTGATAAATGGTGGGGATACCAAGCTCCGTTCAGATGAAGAGTTACAACCCCGGTCCTTGTTTGGTTTACGGGTTGTAACTTGGTTATCGGAATAGTTCCATGGTTACCTCATCGTATATCACCTGTCATGCTTTTTCTTTAATTACTGTCTTTTATTTGTAATTATATTCTTATGCTAATTGCTGGTTTTAGTTCCTAAGTGAAGCCTCCTTTGTGGCACTTGCTTTTTCTGGGGTCTGACCCAGCTGGTTTTGTATGGCCAGATATCGAAGCAGTCCTAGAGGATCTACCTAACTTCCAGCCAGATGGTGACCACCAGGCGTAACCCTGGCAATGAGTGGGTTTCTTTTGTCCTCCCACTTTACTATAAAATTATTTTTTGAGGCGTTTAGCCGACGAGCACGTGTTAGCTCGATTGCACCTTTACTTACTGTCTGCCTACGGGCTGTAACATGATTGACAGATCCTAGGATTGATCATGTATGACTGAACTCTTGCTAGTCTTGACATTTTGTACGACTAGCTTCATGATCATCCAATATGTGATATTGGGGACGCCTTACTATTATATAATTGGTGGTCTTACATCTTGTAACATTTACTTACTTGCTTGTGATTGAGACAATAGGCTTGTTCTTGACCATAGGAGACTGATGGATTGTAGTTAAACCCTCATATATCTAGACAGCCGTGACCGTATAGTGAGGTGGATTCCATTTCATTATACGTAGCTGGCTATGTATGCCCCCGCTCTCCAGTATTCTGGTTCTGGAGCGTTACACGTCTAACGGAGAAATGATTACTTTCAGTCTCCTCGACGATACGCTCATTTTGCGACAAACGGGACCTCGTTTCGACCTCCCAGTCAAAAGTTATGGCCCTCCAAAGTTTCAGCTGACCATAAAATGCAGGAGAATGGTCATTCTCCGTGTTAGAACACGAAAAATATTAATTTCGCATGAGGGTGGTCATTCTCCGTGTTAGTAACACGGAGAATGTCATTCTCCGTCTTAATTTACACAGAGAATAGTCATTCTCTGTGTTAGTAACACGGAGAATGACCATTCTCCCTAAATTACACGGAGAATGACTATTCTCCGTCTTAATTTACACGGAGAATGCTATTCTCCGTGTAGTTTATCACGGAGAATGGTCATTCCAGTATTAAAACACAGGAGAATGACCATTCTCCGTGTTAGAAACACGGAGAATGCCATTCTCCGTGTTAAATAAAACGGAGAATGTTATTCTCCGTGTTAAATAAAATGGAGAATAGCATTCTCCGTGTAATTTAGCACGGAGAATGGTTATTTCAGTGTTAAAACGCAGGAGAAAACACGGAGAATGTCATTCTCCGTGTTAAATAAAACGAAGAATGACGTTCTCCGTGTTAAATAAAATAGAGAATGGTCATTCTCCATGTTAAATAAAACGGAGAATGGTCATTCTTCGTATAATTTAGCACGGAGAATGGTCATTTCAGTGTTAAAACGCAGGAGAATGGCCATTCTCCGTGTTAGAAACACGGAGAATGACATTCTCCGTGTCAAATAAAACGGAGAATTGTCATTCTCCGTGTAATTTAGCACGGAGAATGATCATTCCAGTGTTAAAATGCAGGTGAATGGTCATTCTCCGTGTTAGAAATACGGAGAATGTCATTATCCGTTTTAAATAAAACGGAGAATGGTATTCTTCATGTTAATTTACACGGAGAATGGTCATTTCCAGTGTTAAAACGTAGGAGAATGGCCATTTTTCGTGTAATTTAGTTTTTTCAGGAATAAAGAGTTTCGTTCTTCTTTCAAAGCGATGATAATTCTTATGGAAAAGAAGAAGAAAGATCTTCTCTCCACAATTGACCTAATCGTCGGAAAACTTCAAATGTCTCCACGACAAAGATGATGATGATGGTGATGATGATGACGAGCGATGATCTGAGTTCGACCGAAGAAAAGCACACCGAACTACGAACGATCTTTGCGATCTCTGCTGAAGATGAGAGCAATGGAATTCAGATTTTTCGTGAAGAAGAAGAAGCCAAAAATCGCAATCCAGATCTGAGTTTTTTGAATTCAAATACATATAGATGACCAATTCGCGCGGAGGGGTAGTTTCGGTATTATAAAAATAGCAGTTTCCAGCGGGTGGCATCTAAAAGAGAATCTTGGAATATTTAACGTAAAAATACTTAATTCTGGGTATTTCATAAAACTCATCCAGCGGGTGGTCATTTCATAAAAGCCCACCCCGAAATTGGGGTAGAGAATTTATGGAATGCCCAAAAACTAAAAGAGTTCTATGTAAAATCCACCGCTAAAAAAACTTTTATCGCGTGTCCAGAATTAGAGAAACTTATCCAAAGCGGGTTCCAAATGACCCTTTTGTCCTTCCTTTTAATTTATTGAAAACACCCACGAAACTGCTCTTAAAAAAAATGTTTCGATACTTCATCTTCTTCCATACGCTGCTCACTTTCGAATCTAGGTTTTCTCCTCAAAAATCTTCAAAAACTCGTCGAAAAATTTCGGAAAGACCGAGACAAACGGCAAAAGTGCTAAAACGGACATCATTTTTTTACGATTCTAAAATTTCGGAAGGCCGTCTAACGGAGAAATGGTTACTTTCAGTCTCCTCGACGATACGCTCATTTTGCGACAAACGGAACCTCGTTTCGACCTCCCAGTCAAAAGTTATGGCCCTCCAAAGTTTCAGCTGACCATAAAATGTAGGAGAATGGTCATTCTCCGTGTTAGAACACGAAAAATATTAATTTCGCATGAGGGTGGTCATTCTCCGTGTTAGTAACACGGAGAATGTCATTCTCCGTCTCAATTTACACGGAGAATAGTCATTCTCTGTGTTAGTGGCATTCTCCGTCTTAATTTACACGGAGAATGACCATTCTCCCTAAATTACACGGAGAATGACTATTAATTTACACGGAGAATGCAATTCTCCGTGTAGTTTATCACGGAGAATGGTCATTCTAGTGTTAAAACACAGGAGAATGACCATTCTCCGTGTTAAATAAAACGGAGAATGTTATTCTCCGTGTTAAATAAAACGGAGAATAGCATTCTCCGTGTAATTTAGCACGGAGAATGGTTATTTCAGTGTTAAAACGCAGGAGAATGGCCATTCTCCGTGTTAGAAACATGGAAAATGTCATTCTCCGTGTTAAATAAAACGGAGAATGACGTTCTCCGTGTTAAATAAAACGGAGAATGGTCATTCTTCGTGTTAAATAAAACGGAGAATGGTCATTCTCCGTGTAATTTAGCACGGAGAATGGTCATTTCAGTGTTAAAATGCAGGAGAATGGCCATTCTCCGTGTTAGAAACACGGAGAATGACATTCTCCGTGTCAAATAAAACGGAGAATTGTCATTCTCTGTGTAATTTAGCACGGAGAATGATCATTCCAGTGTTAAAACGCAGGAGAATGGTCATTCTCCGTGTTAGAAACACGGAGAATGTCATTCTCCGTATTAATTTACACGGAGAATGGCCATTTCCAGTGTTAAAACGTAGGAGAATGGCCATTTTCCGTGTAATTTAGTTTTTTCAGGAATAAAGAGTTTCGTTCTTCTTTCAAAGCGATGATAATTCTTATGGAAAAGAAGAAGAAAGATCTTCTCTCCACAATTGACCTAATCGTCAGAAAATTTCAAATGTCTCCACGATGAAGATGATGATGATGGTGATGATGATGACGAGCGATGATCTGAGTTCGACCGAAGAAAAGTACACCGAACTACGAACGATCTTTGCGATCTCTGCTGAAGATGAGAGCAATGGAATTCAGATTTTTCGTGAAGAAGAAGAAGACGAAAATCGCAATCCAGATCTGAGTTTTTTGAATTCAAATACATATAGATAACCAATTCGCACGGAGGGGTAGTTTCGGTATTATAAAAATAGCAGTTTCCAGCGGGTGGCATCTAAAAGGGAATCTTAGAATATTTAACGTGAAAATACTTAATTTTGGGTATTTCATAAAATTCATCCAGCGGGTGGGCATTTCATAAAAGTCCACCCCGAAATTGGGGTAGAAAATTTATGGAATGCCCAAAAACTAAAAAAGTTTTATGTAAAACCCACCGCTAAAAAAACTTTCATCGCGTGCCCAGAATTAGAGAAACTTATCCAAAGCGGGTTCCAAATGACCCTTTTGCCCTTCCTTTTAATTTATTGAAAACACCCACGAAACTGCTCTTAAAAAAATGTTTCGATACTTCATCTTCTTCCATACGCTGCTCACTTTCGAATCTAGGTTTTCTCCTCAAAAATCTTCAAAAACTCGTCGAAAAATTTCGGAAAGACCGAGACAAACGGCAAAAGTGCTAAAACGGACATCATTTTTTTGTGATTCTAAAATTTTGAAAGGCCGTCTAACGGAGAAACGGTTACTTTCAGTCTCCTCGACGATACACGATCATTTTACGACAAACGGGACCTCGTTTCGACCTCCCAGTCAAAAGTTATGGCCCTCCAAAGTTTCAGCTAACCATAAAATGCAGGAGAATGGCCATTCTCCGTGTTAGAACACAAAAAATGTTAATTTCGCATGAGGGTGGTCATTCTCCGTGTTAGTAACACGGAGAATGGCATTCTCCGTCTTAATTTACACGGAGAATGGTCATTCTCCGTGCTAAATTATACGGAGAATGACCATTCCCCGTCATAATTTAGACGGAGAATGGCCATTCTCCGTCTTAATTTATACGGAGAATGCCATTCTCCGTGTAATTTAGCACGGAGAATGCCATTTTTCGTGTAATTTAGCATGAAGAATGGTCAAGAATGACCATTCTCCGTGTTAGAAACACGGATAATGCCATTCTCCGTGTTAAATAAAACGGAGAATGACATTCTCCGTGTTAAATAAAACGGATAATGACCATTCTCCGTATAATTTAGCACGGAGAATGGTCATTCCAGTGTTAAAACGCAGGAGAATGGACATTCTTCGTCATTTTTTACAACGGAAAATGGTCATTCTCCGTCTTTTTTTACACGAAGAATGGTCATTCTCCATGATATTAACACGGAGAATGACCAATCTCGTGTTAACATGGAGGAGAATGGTCATTCTCCGTATTAAAAAAGACGGAGAATGACCATTCTCCGTGTTAAAACCACGGAGAATAGCTATTCTCCGTACTAAAATAACGGAGAATGGCCATTCTCCGTCACTTTACCACGGAGAATGGCATTCTCCGTGTTAAAACCCATAGAAAATTGTCATTCTCCGTGTTTTTTAACACGGAGAATGCCATTCTCCGTGGTTTTTAAAACGGAGAATAGTCATTCTCCGTCATTTTAGCACGGAGAATGGTCATTCTCCGTGGTTTTAACACGGAGAATATTTTTTTTAGAAAAATTTTGTCAGAAATAAAGAGTTTCGTTCTTCTTTCAAAACGATGATAATCCTTATAGAAAAGAAGAAGAAAGATCTTCTCTCCACAATTGACCTAATCGTCGGAAAACTTTAAATGTCTCCACGATGAAGATGATGATGATGGTGATGATGATGACGAGCGATGATCTGAGTTTGACTGAAGAAAAGTACACCGAACTACGAACGATCTTTGCGATCTCTGCTGAAGATGAGAGCAATGGAATTCAGATTTCCCGTGAAGAAGAAGAAGACGAAAATCGCAATCCAGATCTGAGTTTTTTGAATTCAAATACATATAGATGATTCGCACGGAGGGGTAGTTTCGGTATTATAAAAATAGCAGTTTCCAGCGGGTGGCATCTAAAAGGGAATCTTGGAATATTTAACGTGAAAATACTTAATTCTGGGTATTTCATAAAACTCATCCAGCGGGTGGGCATTTTATAAAAGCCCACCCCGAAATTGGGTTTCTCAGCAATTTCCAGTTTTTTGTATTCACATAATCTATTTTTCTTATCATAAAGGAATTTAATATTTTCATATCCATGTTTGAGTATAAGTTAGAAATATGTATGTAGTTCAAAATTTTCAATTTTGTCATTCTTCTGTTCGGTTCAGAGATAGAACCTTAACTTATTTAGTTTTCCATAAATATTCTTTCATTAATTTCTAAATTCATATGTTTGAAATAGAAGTTAGAATTTTAAAAGTAAATAGAGGTTTTACCTTCCAAACAAAATATCCAAACATCATTCCTAGAAAAAGCAAAATTATTTTATTCTCAAGGGGGACTTGAGAATAGCTTTCTCACATCAATGAAAATATGAAGTCCCTTGTATTCTCTCATAATTCTCAATCTTAAACATACCAAATATGGATAAGAAATTCAAGATCTATTCCCAAGTCTCTAAAACTTGAAACAAACACCCCTAAAATTGGTAGAGATATTGCTTGTGAGTAATTTGTTACTATTAATAAGGGCGTGTTTATTAAACAGAATGCTATATAGTCAATTTTATTTATATTTTTCCAAATCAAATTTTTTGTAATTAAATTTATAAGAAATTATACATTCATGTTTGCTTATAATTAATTTAAAAATATCTAATTCATACAAAAATAGAATATTTTTGATTGGTGATTAAATAAATTCAGTAATGTTACTTTTTTGTGGCTTTTTATAACTCGGTTAAGTTGGTATGTTTGTGGCTTTCTATAACAAAACAAAAGCTTTTTTTGAAAAGATAAATGCAAGAAAATAACAAAAAATAATAATTTTAAAAACTATATATATATATATATATATATATATATATATATATATATATATATATATATATATGAAAAAAACTTAAAAAAGTACAGAAACAAAATTTGGGAATTTTTTTACGTAAAATTTTACACAGAGAGATGAGCTTTGTCCTATTTACGCAAAAAAGGGATAAGTTTCGAAAAATGACGAGGGAGATGATTGGAAGCCATCGCAGATGGCGCCCAGAAAAAATCAAACGAATCTCCCCACATAGCGCCAACACTAATGTCGCCAAGCTACCCAGACGCCAAAACTAATGTCGCCATGCTTCATCCCCCTTTGGCTGACATCAATTATGGCGTCCAAATGATGAACCCCCCTTGGGCGACATTACAAATGTCACCATGCTTCATCCCCCTCCTTGGGCGGCATTACAAATGTCACCATGCTTCATGTTCACCCTCCTTGGATAAATTTTGAAGCTGATAAACAAAAATGTACTCAAATGACCAACATAAATCTGATTTTTATTTTACGTATTGAAAATAAAAATGTAGTTCGCTATTTTCTAGCGAAATGTTTCCAAAGAGTTCCTATAAGGCCGGCTTTACGACTCGGGCGCTCCGGTGCTGGGGCATTCTCTGATTCTGGATCCGAAACTGAACTATCAGGCTCTTGAGTTGGCCTTGGAGTCATAATCTGCTGAGTCTCTTGAGTTGGCATAGGAGCAGATGGAGTCGACAACAAATGTGTATATTGTTCCATGTCCCTGAACCAATCGGTAAAAATAGGTTGGAAAATGCTCTCTCCAGCATGACCAGATGTTCCCTCTCCATATGGCGCCTCATCTGCAGAATGATAAAGTGTCTCCTCTGGAGGATGATAAGGTGCCTCCTCTCCACCATGGTAAGACGACCTACGGCTCTGTCTCTGACTAATGTTACCGGTTGGATAATCTGGAGGAATATATACTGGAGGCATATGGGATGCAGGATCATACTTAAGATCTCGTTCCATACCCTCCAAAATACGTTGTACCAGATGAAAAGTGACAGCATAATCTCCATCGTTAACTGCTTGAACCATTTCTGGACGCTAAAATTTAGAAATGTTCCAATTAATAAATGATAACTAACATGATGTACTAACATGATAAAAACATAAATAAATGAGTTAAACTAAATATCCGTTCTTCATCTACGTTAATTGGACCGTCAACAGTACGGTCAAGATCCGTAAAGTTTTTGCGCAACCAGTTTATATTAACGTCGGATCTTCTGTTTATATCTTCGGGCGAATCAATACCGGGATAACGTCTAATTGTAATAGCAGCGCTTGATTGACTTTCAAAAAATATAGGATCACCTGTAATTTTAAATTAGATTTATAGATAAATTATATAAAATTTTTTGAACAAAATAATATTTAAGCAATTATTTTACCTGTAATAGGTAACCCTAAAATGATAGCTACATCCAGTAGAGTAACGGTCATCTCTCCTACCGGCAACTGAAAGTGTTGTGTTGGGGCCACCAACGCTCAGCGAAGGAAACAATAAATCTCTATCGTGTACTAAGAATCGTAGTTCATCTATATATCGAAAACCAAATACATCAACTATGCCCTTTTGATACGTGTTTACTCTCATGTGTCGTAGTTTGATGCGTAACGCCATAGTCCACGTTCACGTAACCGTACATCCGGCTTATAATCATATAACTACAAATGTAAATAGAGTATATAAATCAACTCAGTAAAAAAATATAATAAACTAACAAATAAATTTTAATTTTAAAAAATTACCTCTCCTGTAAATACCAGTCGAGATATGTAATTTTTTAGTTCTTGTATCTTTCTTTCAGTCGTCGGTCCGCCGGGAATACGACCATCATTTCTTGCATCCATCCTCTTTCTCTCTTCTTTCTTTGAAAACTTGAGTGAATGTGATGAATTTTATCTCAACTTCTACAATATATATAGCTTCAACCGAAGGACCACAATCCAAACCACACATATTCATTAAGTCAATCACATTCGTTTATTTCTTTCTCAATCCGAACCCCAAAGCCTCAACCATTCAAAATTAAGTATTTCAAATAAAATTTCAAAATTTTAGACGCCAGAAAATTGGGACAACATGGATAATGGCATCGTGCCAAACTTTTTTGGGTTTGGGTGACATTTGAAATAGCACCCAAGGGGGGTGTGGGATTTGGGTGACATTTCTAATGGCGCCCAACGGAGGGTTCAACATGTGGACGCATGTGACATCATAATTGATGTCGGCCAAAGGAGGATGAAGCATGGCGACATTAGTTTTGGCGCCTGGGTAGCTTGGCGACATTAGTGTTGGCGCCATGTGAGGAGATTCGTTTAATTTTTTCGGCGCCATCTGCGATGGCACCCAATCCTCTCCCTCATTATTTTTCAAAATTTATTCTTTTTTGCGTAAATAGGACAAAGTTCATCACTCTGTGTAAATTTTTCTTTTTTTAAAAAAAAGAAGTGAAAAAAAAACAAAAAAGGAAAGGAGAAAAAATTAATAAAATAAAAATTATAAAAGAAATGATGTCATCAACAAACATGTTGATTATTGAAATATAAAAATATAAAACATATAAAAATATATAAAAAATTGTAGCTTGCATGTATTTTCTAACTTCAAAGTATTAGACGATGTCATTGGCAAACATGTTGATTATGGAAAACTGTAAAACACTAATACCATGGTTATTGCAAAGTTGGACATGATTGTTAGGAAAAACTAACACTAGTGGTTGCATTTCCAAAAAAATATATATACAAGCTTTAGCTATTGGTTTCTCTTGTTCTCTATTTTCTAACTTTTGTACCTCATTATAAATATGAAGTCACATTGGTCAAGATTTTTGGTTCTATTATATCAAGTAATTACAGTTTTTCATTTGTAGCAGCTCAGATAGGTCTATCGTGCTCCTACTGAATCTATTCTCGTAAATTCATGCTGGATCTAAATGCGAAAATGATTCATGCTCACCTTTCATATTTTTTAACCACATTAGAATGTCTACGAAAGAAAGCAATTGAAGTCGGTGTCGTCGTCTAGATCTCATATGAGGCATTCAAGTTTTGTTAGTCCCGGGGCTTGATCAAAGATGGAAAAACAGATGCAATCGAGATCTGAGATGTCACACAAAAACTTTACAGTGATCAAACTCAAGATCTACGATGGTACAATAAAACAAATAGCCAAATTATAATTTGAAGGAGGAAAAAAGAGAAGAGAAGATCTCTCGTTCTTCCTTGCAAACGTGTTGCAATTGGGACAGAACGAGTTACAATAAGACTAGAGAGAGATGAGAAGAAGAACAATGCTGGGGTATCAAAACACCGTTGCTCAAAGCAAGATTCGCCCTACACGATCTGCTTCCAGGAACCAGCAAGTTGAAGAACTTGTGGAACGCTCTAAGTCACCTCTGTTCAGACTCCTCGGATGGACTTGCAATGGCGGCAGCAACTCTCTCTCTCTTTCACCTTTTCTGACTTGTAATTTTCGTAGTTATCACAAAGGAGGCCGGAAGAGAGTATTTATAGAGAGAGGGTGGAAACCCTAGCCGTCTCATCAGTTATGGAAAGATTGAATCAAATTCCAAAAGATAGCAACGAGATTTAATTCACATCCCACGAAATTAATTCAAATTCCACAAAGATAGGATCTGAATTAATTCAAATCCCACAAAAATAGGATCTGATTTAATCGCATTGATTCAGCCTTTCCATAACTGATTTGTAATCTGCACAGTCAGCGGATCCCTCCATGCGGCAGCAGCAGCAACCTGGCCGCATGAGCCTAATGGCCGCATGGACCGCATGAGCCGCATGGACCGCATGTGTCACGCCCCAGAACCAGAATACTGGAGAGCGGGGGAATGACTCAGCCAGCTACGTATTACGGGTAGATGAATACCGTATAATACGATCAATGCTGTCTAAAAGACAAGGGGGTGCATACTACATGAAAGTCTCGCTATGGTCACTTCACATCTATTGTCTCAATCATTCAAACAAGAAACAGAAATAGAGAACATGTAAGATAAAGCAGTAAGGCGTCCCAAACGCTTAGTCAAAATGTTCTTGATATCTGGCTTTACAAAACATAGCCAGATGATGTAGCAAAGTATACACAATTGTTATCAGCTGCAGTCTGACTTAATTACAATTATGCAAAAGTAAGTACAAGACAATCCGACTAACATGTCGGTGCCAAACGGCAAAGTATAAAGTAAATAATAAAACAAGCGGGGAGGTAAGGAACCCACTCGAGTCCTCCTGCAATCATGCCTCTAGTATTGACCATCTTGGAGGTAGAAGTACGCTGGATCCTCGGGAACCGGCTCTAAATCTGGCCATGCAAAACCAGAGAGGTTAGACCTCTAATAGCAAGTACCACAAGGAAGGACGATATGAAGGACATAAAACCAGTGAATAAGAGAATGTAATAATAGACCTCTGCTTGCTACTGGGATTCACATAACATCACGACACTTCGAACCAACCTCCCAACCAAACAAGGACAGAAGTTGGCCCGTCATGTCCTGATGCTCTGATCATCTCAGTTAGGTAACAGAGTAGGTACAGTACACAAACAAATCAACTTAAACGGCCATCCAACTCCTACGGCTTACTACTGTGAGCTCCAAGTTATCCTGGAATTATGCAATAAGGATTTCTCAGTTCTTACTATGGACAAGCAAGGCTAGTCTATCCAATCAATCAATTGCGCCAATCATGAATTAGACGAGTCCCAGCGGGACGCCCGTCATCAATATACAATATACAATAATATAAGCAGATACTGCTCCCTGCCCGTGTGGCAGATTTGCAGTATCTGTGGGAACCAGCCGGCCTGTCGGGCACTAATAGTCCCAAGAGGGCTGCCATGTAAGAACTCGGAAATCCATACTCTCCATGCAATCATTGTTTTATTTAACTTAGTAGCTTCTAGGTTAAGTGAAATTCCATGCCGTGGATCATGGTCATTCAAATGAGTACTCTCGTACGGGGTACGATATGCATTTCTACAACGATACCAGTGCGGTTAGATTGTAGGTCTTACATAGCGTAATACAACAATCAAAACTAACCACGGGATAATCATGCCTTGACCATAAAGTACACATGCTGCTTTCGTAACAATACATAAATAAATTTGTAGCCTGCATGTATCTATATGTCAATATTGGGGTTTGGCTAATCGATTTCAATAGTTCTTAGTTAATATGAACGTGTCTTATTCCATTCAATTCAATAAGACGACTAGCCAGCCTCTTAGTCCCATCTAGGAACGCATGATCAATAATTAATCAAGATAACAATCAATGTTAATTAATGCCAATTCGGGAAAATAAAAATGGAGAAATAAATAATGATTGGGAAATAAATAAACTCATGCGCTGTGAAAAATGATTGGAAAATAAATAAACTCATGCGCTGTGGGGAGTGATTGGGAAATAAATAAATTTATGCGCCTGAGGAAGGTGGCTGTGAGAAATAAATAAACTCAGGGAAGCTGTGGAAAATAAATAAACTCATGCGCCTGAGGAAATCGGTAGGAAATAAATAAACTCATGCGCCTGAGGGAAAGGATTGAGAAATAAATAAACTCATGCGCCTGAGGGAAAGGATTGAGAAATAAATAACTCATGCGTCTTGGCTGTGGGAAGTGATTGGGAAATAAATAAACTCGTGCGCCTTGGCTGTGGGAAGTGATTGGGAAATAAATAAATCATGCGCCTTGGCTGTGGGAAGTGATTGGGAAATAAATAAATCATGCGCCTTGGCTGTGGGAAGTGATTGGGAAATAAATAAATTTATGCGCCTGAGGAGTGAAGATTTGATGCGCTGTGGGAATAAAAATTTCCATGCGCTTGAGGAATGAAGATTGCTGTGGGAAATAAATCTCATGCGCTTGAGGAGTGAAGATTTGATGCGCTGTGGGAATAAAGATTTCCATGCGCTGGGACTGTTCTTCTTCTCCAAATTTTCTGAGAACAGAACCATGGAAACAATGGAAGCCATTGCTTCCAAGCTCCATAAATCCTTCATCCCAAGCCCAAATATGGACTTCCATAGGTCAAAATTGGGTAGAACGAAATTCTCTACAACATGGAACCATCGAAACTTGAAGATAACAAGGTTTACTAGATCAAAACCTAAGAAATCCGAAAATGTATCAAACTTAGATCTACAACAAATAAGCCATGGAAATTGAAAATTCTAAGTACTAAAGAGACTTAGAATCAAATAAGGAAGATGATGGAACAATAAAAATGGGGATCCATCAAGAAGCAAGTTGGCACTTGCCTATCTCTTCTAGGTTGGTGGGAGAGTTATGAGGAAGAAGAAGTGAAATGGAAAGAAGTAATGAAGAGAGAGAAATGGTTTTGGGCTTTAAATGAAGGGGTGGTGGTAGGTGGGAGTATTGGGCCGGATCCAATGGGTTCATCCAAGGCCAACCCGCAAGCAAAGCAAGGAGATAAAAGCCGAAAATAAATGTAGGAATAAAAGCAGGAAATAAAGTGCAGAAATAAAATTGCAGGAAATAAATTAACATAAAAATTTAAAGAGCAGATTAATTAACTAACATAAATTTACAAAAATTTAAATACATAATAAGACATTGTAACTATTAAATAAATACGTATTCTGGAAACGGAAAGTGACATCTCTACCCTCCTTAGAAAAATTCCGTCCTCGGAATTTCAGATCTAAGCATGATAGAAATATCGAAGCTAAACTAATCTAAGTATAAACAATTGAGTAAGCAATCATTCTACAATGTTAACAGTAAGAAACACATCCATGCTGAACATTCTACGACACCAAGCAATTCTACTTACAACGTGACAAGCATGAGGGGTTAAGACAATCAAGGTATACAGAAAGAGATATACCTTGTGAGTCAAACAGGTGCGGATACCGTGATCGGATATCATCCTCACGTTCCCACGTTGACTCCCCCAAAGAGTGACGACCCCAAGCAACCCGGACAAGGTTAATTGTTCGGTTCTTGAGTACCTTCTCTCTTCGATCCAAAATAGACACAGGCTGTTCCTCGTAAGACAGGTTGGTACCAACAACCAGCTCAGAATAATCAAGGACATGACTTGGGTCCGATACATACCTTCGCAACTGAGATACATGAAATACGTCATGCACCTCTCGTAACGAAGGTGGAAGGGATAAACGATAAGCAACATCGCCTACCCTATCAAGAATAACAAATGGGCCCACGTACCGCGGACTCAACTTCCCGCGAACGCCAAATCTAATGACCCCACGGGTAGGTGAGATCCGCAAGAACACGTGGTCCCCAACAGAAAACTCTAGCGGCCTACGATGCTGGTCCGCCCAATGACGATGCCGATCCTGCGCAACTCGAAGTCGCTCTCTAATTCCTTTAATCACTTCCACTGTCTGAACAATCATTTCCGGGCCTAACATCTTTCTCTCCTTAATATCGTCCCATGCTAGTGGCGACCTACACTTCTTACCATATAGTGCTTCAAATGGCGCCATCTGGATACTTGCTTGATAACTGTTATTGTACGAGAACTCGACTAAGTGCAGGTGGCTCTCCCAAGATCCTCCAAAATCCAGAGTGCAAGCTCGCAACATGTCTTCTAAAGTCTGAATTGTTCTTTCTGATTGCCCGTCCGTCTGGGGATGGTAAGCCGTGCTAAATCTTAACTTGGTACCCAAGCTATGATGTAAGCTCTTCCAAAAATGTGATGTAAAACGGGTATCTCTGTCTGACACAATACTGACTGGGACCCCATGCTGCCTGACTATCTGCTGCATATACAATTCTGCCAACTTCTCCGTAGATTGACCTACTCTAAAAGGGAGAAAATGTGCCACCTTCGTAAGCCGATCTACGATTACCCAAATAGCATCCTTACCACTTGGTGATCTCGGTAAACCGGTCACAAAGTCCATTGTGATATGCTCCCACTTCCATTCCGGGATAGGAAGCGGTTGCAATAATCCAGCTGGCCTCTGCTGCTCTGCCTTCACTTGCTGACATACCAAGCAACGGGAAACAAATCTAGCTATCTCCCTCTTCATCCCATTCTACCAGAAGTGCTGCTTGATATCTTGGTACATCTTGGTCCCTCCAGGGTGTATGGAATACTGAGAACTGTGAGCTTCTGCCATAACCTCCTGTCTGATATCTCCACTAGGCACACATAGACGTGACCCAAACCTAAGCGTACCATCTTCATGGATTTGCATCTCCTTCCTGAGTCCTGACTCACATTCTTTCCTAAGCTTCTGAATCCTTGGGTCTTGTGCCTGAGCTGCCTTGATCCTATCTACCAAGTTGGATTGAACTTGTAAACTCGCCAGAACTCCTACATCACTAGGAAGTATAACCTCGATGCCCATCTCCTGAAGGTCTTCTAAAATGTGCTTCTGTGTTGTCAACATAAATGCGCCGCCTCTCCTGCTAAGAGCGTCTGCTACCACATTAGCCTTGCCTGGATGATACTGAAGCTCCACGTCGTAATCCTTGATCAACTCCAACCATCTTCTCTGCCTCATGTTCAGTTCCTTCTGAGTAAAGATGTACTTCAGACTTTTGTGGTTCGTGTACATCTCCACTCGGTCACCATATAAGTAATGCCTCCATAGCTTCAAAGTGAATACTACTGCCGCCAACTCCAAATCATGAGTTGGGTAATTCTTCTCGTGGTCTCGAAGCTGCCTAGATGCATACGCTATCACCTTCCCATGCTGCATGAGGACACATCCAAGTCCTTTACCTGACGCATCACAATAAACGGTAAAACCTCCGGGTCCAACTGGCAATGTAAGAATAGGCGCTGATATCAACTTCTGCTTCAAATTCTCAAATGATGTCTGGCATTCTGCTGACCAGACGAATGGCACATCCTTCCGTGTCAAGCGAGTCATGGGTGCTGAAAGTCTTGCAAAGTCTGATACGAACCTTCTGTAATATCCTGCCAATCCCAAGAAACTTCGCACATCTGTTACGGTCTTGGGTACTGGCCAACTTTCTACTGCTTCTACCTTCTTGGGATCTACTGCTACTCCAGCTCCTGATATGATATGACCCAAAAATGAAATATGATCCGACCAAAACTCACACTTGCTGAGCTTGGCGTACAACTGGTTCTCTCTCAGAACCTGTAACACTTTCTGGAGGTGATCTTCATGCTCCTCTTCAGTAGTTGAATATACAAGAATGTCGTCGAGAAACACAACGACAATTTGATCCAAGTACGGCATAAAGATGCGATTCATCAAATCCATAAAGATTGCTGGAGCATTGGTCAACGGCATTACTAAGAATTCATAATGCCCATACTTCGACCTGAATGCTGTCTTGGGAATGTCCTCCTTCCGAACCCTCACTTGATGATACCCTGAACGAAGATCTATCTTGGAGAAAACTCTAGCTTTGCTCAACTGATCAAACAAATCGTCGATCCTGGGTAGTGGGTACTTGTTCTTCACTGTCGCCGCGTTAAGCTTCCTGTAATCGATGCACAATCTGGATGACCCATCCTTCTTTTCCACAAGTACTACTGGTGCTGCCCACGGTGATACGCTAGCTTGGATGAACTTCTTCTCCTTCAATTCCTCTATATGCTGATATACCTTGGCCTGCTCTGAATCCGCCATTCTGTAAACTCGATCTGATATTGGTTTAGTTTCTGGTGCCAATTCTATGCTGAACTCAATATCCCTAACCGGTGGTAGACCTGGAAGTTCTTCAGGAAATACGTCTAGAAATTCTTCAACTACCTTCGGAATCTGAACTTCTTCCATTGCTGTTACTACTCCCTGCTCTTGCTGAGTTGCCTCTGACCTGACTAATGTGAACCTCTTCATGCCTGGAATATCAAAAGATACACTCCCTCTACGACAATCTATTGTCGCATGACTGTCTTTCAGCCAGTCTATGCCTAAGATAACGTCGAAATTTCCAACAGGAAATTCTATCAACTGGGCGGGTAAGGAATGCCCGCAAACTACAACACTACACGCTAGAATCACTCTACTGACTCCTACGAGCCCATTACCAGTGAGTATATTCAACCTCCCTGGCAATGCCTCGAACTCCATTCCTAGCCGTGTTACAAATTGTGCAGATATAAATGAGTGTGATGCTCCCGAATCAAACAATGCTACTGCGGGATATGAGGCGACGAGAATGTTACCTGCCACAACATCTCCCGATGCCAATGCCTCTTCCAAGGACAGTGTGAATGCCTGCCCTCGACCTCCTTGCTGGTTCCCATGCTGTGGCCTAGCCTGGTGCTGCTGCTGGCCCCTGCCTTGATGATGCCGGGGTGGTCTATGCTGGTGTTGCTGCATCGGTGGTCCCTGTTGTCGATACATCTGAGCCTGCGGTACTAACGGACGCTGAGCCAACGGCCTCACTGCCAATGCTGGCCCTCGATACTGCCCTGCCCCGGGTGCTGGCAGAGCAGGAAACTGCTGCCCTGGTCCTCCTGACCTCGAATTCATGGGACATGTGGTAACCCGATGATCTGGATTTCCACATATCAGACACAGTCCGTTCAATGTCCGACACACATCTCTAGTGTGTCCCATCTTTTCACAATAAGTGCAGCCCGCCGGGGGTTGCTGATTCTTCCTCTGTTGCTGTTGCTGCTGCCTGGGTGGTGGTGCTGGTCCTCGTATCGCCACATCGTGGATACGAATGCCAGTGGATGGTGCTGTTGTTCGGGGCGCCGCTCCCCCTCCTCCTTCAATCTGACTATGGGATCTCTTCTGACCCCCAGTCCTCACCGCAAGCCTCTGAATAGTGATCTCATGCCTTCGAGTTGCCGTCAATATCTCATCAAAAGTCTGGTAATTGTGCCCCTCTATCAATTGCAAGAGTTCAAGATGAAACCCTTGTTGAAACCTCATAGCCCTCTGGCGCTCCGTCGCTACCATCTCTGGGGCAAATCTACTCAATCTGCAGAACTCCGCTGCATAAGCATCTACTGTCTTGCCAGCCTGCCTGAGGCTGATAAACTTCTGTTGTAGCTCAAATTGTGCCACAACTCCATAGTACTTCGTCTTGAATCTTGCTGTGAAATCGTCCCAAGCCACAGGACGTCTGATGCCTACCTCCTCTGATTCCTACCAATCACGTGCGAGATCTTGAAGTAACAGCTTCACTAGATCCACACGTTCTTCTGCTGGCACCTTAGCTGCTGTCAGAATAGCCTCAATATCCTTAAGCCATGCATCTGCTGAGATGGCATCCTCCGTGCCCTCGAAACGACGGGGGTTGTACTTGCAAAACTTGGCTGATGCTCCTGAATCTGGCCTTGCCCCTCTTTCCAAAGCTGTCTGCAATCCTTGGTTAAGTAGTACATTCTGCTCTTGTAACTGAGCGTGCATGCACTGCTGGGCTAACATCTGATGTTGCTGAGTAGCCATCATCCCTCTCATGATCTCCAGAAGGGCTGGTGTGTCCACTTCCACTGGGGTAGGTGGAACTATTGGTGGTGTTGGAACCTCCGGATACTGCGGTCCAACTGCTGGTTCCACTATCACCTCTTCTTGAATAGCCTCTTGAGGTTGTACTGGCTCTTGTTGCTGACCAACCTGGTCAGGTTGTCCATGTTGCCCTTGTTGTTGTTGCCCAATCCTGACAGATGCAGACGATGTGCCCCTAAGAAAAGGGACAAGAGAATAATCAAACGGTCGGACAGGGAAGATCAATGAAGTCAAAGGATACCGGAATGTCAAGCAAGGGTTGAGAATAATGAATCATGAGATCAAGGGGAAACATGTGTGATTGAGACATCCTATAAATTAAAACACCCCACAAGTCTGAAATCAGACCTGCATGGGCCACCACTAAAACCTTGTCACGCCCCAGAACCAGAATACTGGAGAGCGGGGGAATGACTCAGCCAGCTACGTATTACGGGTAGATGAATACCGTATAATACGATCAATGCTGTCTAAAAGACAAGGGGGTGCATACTACATGAAAGTCTCGCTATGGTCACTTCACATCTATTGTCTCAATCATTCAAATAAGAAACAGAAATAGAGAACATGTAAGATAAAGCAGTAAGGCGTCCCAAATGCTTAGTCAAAATGTTCTTGATATCTGGCTTTACAAAACATAGCCAGATGATGTAGCAAAGTATACACAATTGTTATCAGCTGCAGTCTGACTTAATTACAATTATGCAAAAGTAAGTACAAGACAATCCGACTAACATGTCGGTGCCAAACGGCAAAGTATAAAGTAAATAATAAAACGAGCGGGGAGGTAAGGAACCCACTCGAGTCCTCCTGCAATCATGTCTCTAGTATTGACCATCTTGGAGGTAGAAGTACGCTGGATCCTCGGGAACCGGCTCTAAATCTGGCCATGCAAAACCAGAGAGGTTAGACCTCTAATAGCAAGTACCACAAGGAAGGACGATATGAAGGACATAAAACCAGTGAATAAGAGAATGTAATAATAGACCTCTGCTTGCTACTGGGATTCACATAACATCATGACACTTCGAACCAACCTCCCAACCAAACAAGGACAGAAGTTGGCCCGTCATGTCCTGATGCTCTGATCATCTCAGTTAGGTAACAGAGTAGGTACAGTACACAAACAAATCAACTTAAACGGCCATCCAACTCCTACGGCTTACTACTGTGAGCTCCAAGTTATCCTGGAATTATGCAATAAGGATTTCTCAGTTCTTACTATGGACAAGCAAGGCTAGTCTATCCAATCAATCAATTGCGCCAATCATGAATTAGACGAGTCCCAGCGGGACGCCCGTCATCAATATACAATATACAATAATATAAGCAGATACTGCTCCCTGCCCGTGTGGCAGATTTGCAGTATCTGTGGGAACCAGCCGGCCTGTCGGGCACTAATAGTCCCAAGAGGGCTGCCATGTAAGAACTCGGAAATCCATACTTTCCATGCAATCATTGTTTTATTTAACTTAGTAGCTTCTAGGTTAAGTGAAATTCCATGCCGTGGATCATGGTCATTCAAATGAGTACTCTCGTACGGGGTACGATATGCATTTCTACAACGATACCAGTGCGGTTAGGTTGTAGGTCTTACATAGCGTAATGCAACAATCAAAACTAACCACGGGATAATCATGCATTGACCATAAAGTACACATGCTGCTTTCGTAACAATATATAAATAAATTTGTAGCCTGCATGTATCTATATGTCAATATTGGGGTTTGGCTAATCGATTTCAATAGTTCATAGTTAATATGAACGTGTCTTATTCCATTCAATTCAATAAGACGACTAGCCAGCCTCTTAGTCCCATCTAGGAACGCATGATCAATAATTAATCAAGATAACAATCAATGTTAATTAATGCCAATTCGGGAAAATAAAAATAGAGAAATAAATAATGATTGGGAAATAAATAAACTCATGCGCTGTGAAAAATGATTGGGAAATAAATAAACTCATGCGCTGTGGGGAGTGATTGGGAAATAAATAAATTTATGCGCCTGAGGAAGGTGGCTGTGAGAAATAAATAAACTCAGGGAAGCTGTGGGAAATAAATAAACTCATGCGCCTGAGGAAATCGGTGGGAAATAAATAAACTCATGCGCCTGAGGGAAAGGATTGAGAAATAAATAAACTCATGCGCCTGAGGGAAAGGATTGAGAAATAAATAACTCATGCGTCTTGGCTGTGGGAAGTGATTGGGAAATAAATAAACTCGTGCGCCTTGGCTGTGGGAAGTGATTGGGAAATAAATAAATCATGCGCCTTGGCTGTGGGAAGTGATTGGGAAATAAATAAATCATGCGCCTTGGCTGTGGGAAGTGATTGGGAAATAAATAAATTTATGCGCCTGAGGAGTGAAGATTTGATGCGCTGTGGGAATAAAGATTTCCATGCGCTTGAGGAATGAAGATTGCTATGGGAAATAAATCTCATGCGCTTGAGGAGTGAAGATTTGATGCGCTGTGGGAATAAAGATTTCCATGCGCTGGGACTGTTCTTCTTCTCCAAATTTTCTGAGAACAGAACCATGGAAACAATGGAAGCCATTGCTTCCAAGCTCCATAAATCCTTCATTCCAAGCCCAAATATGGACTTCCATAGGTCAAAATTGGGTAGAACGAAATTCTCTACAACATGGAACCATCGAAACTTAAAGATAACAAGGTTTACTAGATCAAAACCTAAGAAATCCGAAAATGTATCAAACTTAGATCTACAACAAATAAGCCATGGAAATTGAAAATTCTAAGTACTAAAGAGACTTAGAATCAAATAAGGAAGATGATGGAACAATAAAAATGGGGATCCATCAAGAAGCAAGTTGGCACTTGCCTATCTCTTCTAGGTTGGTGGGAGAGTTATGAGAAAGAAGAAGTGAAATGGAAAGAAGTAATGAAGAGAGAGAAATAGTTTTGGGCTTTAAATGAAGGGGTGGTGGTAGGTGGGAGTATTGGGCCGGATCCAATGGGTTCATCCAAGGCCAACCCGCAAGCAAAGCAAGGAGATAAAAGCCGAAAATAAATGCAGGAATAAAAGCAGGAAATAAAGTGCAGAAATAAAATTGCAGGAAATAAATTAACATGAAAATTTAAAGAGCAGATTAATTAACTAACATAAATTTACAAAAATTTAAATACAGAATAATACATTGTAACTATTAAATAAATACGTATTCTGGGAACGGAAAGTGACAGCATGGGCCGCATGGACCGCATGTGCCGCATGAGCCGCATGTACCGTATGAGCCGCATGGCCGCATGAGCCGCATGAGGCCGCATATGAGCCGCATGCCGCATAAGATCGTATGACCGCATATGAGCCGCATAAAGACCGCATGACTGCTGACGTGCTAAGTGCAAAGTGCGCCAACAAAACGCCATATTATGCCTCATGAGCCCGAGCCCGAGTCCGAGTCCGAGTCCGAGTCCGAGTCGCTAAGCCCCTTTGGGGCTTAGCTCCAAATGGAATTAATCCAAAAGAATGACAAAAGCATTAATGCTTAATCCTTGGAGTCTTATTCTTACCTTCTTGTAAAATCACCCACATGGTTTCCTCCTTAGGGTCACCATCCCATGTACATCTCTCAACAACACACCCAAGTATATATGTTGAGATAACTAATGGTGCATTTCCGATGTGGGACTAAAATTTATAAGGCATGTTGAGAGCAAGCTCTCTCCATGTAAAGAAAGCACCAACAATCCCCCACATATCACAACATATATATGTGTCCAGGGTTGAGCGTTCCCCACAGTAACTGTCCATTTTGCATTAGGATAGATGTCGCTGACGACTTGAATCTTCCCGCATGGGTTAAATAACAATATGATACAAGAATGGACTACGCCTTGAATTCTGCTCCACAATTATAATTCTTCCCACTCACAAAGTGTAGTTACGTGTGCTTCTGGCTGCACATTAAAGGCCCTGTGTCAGCCTGGTTTCAGTGTATAATTTTGGGCGTCTACAAGTTTACCCTCAAGAGACGACCTGATATCCCTTTCCATACACTATAGGTGAGTTCTTTATTAAAGAGATATGGCATGAAGCCTTGCTGTCACCCTCATTTTCCGTATTTCATGTATTTCGTATTTGTACTCGTAATTTGATTTTGGCCCGTATTTTATTTTCTCGACTTGCAGATTTTGGGTTTTCTCGTGAAATGGATTTTGACTTGGCTTGGTTTTATATTGTGGAGAGGGTTTGGTTTGGTTTGGTTTATCATGAGAGGAGCACTTTAACCTACACTCCACCCTCAACACAACACAACACAACACAACCCATCTCCATTAAATCCCACCTACTTTTCTCTCTCCTCATTATTTCCATTTATTTCTTCTTCTTCTTCCTTTCTCTACACAACTCTCCACCCCATAGGCAAGTGCACCTTGCCACCACTTGAGAACCACTTTTTATTTGTCTATTAGCAAGATTAGGCCATGGAGATCAACTTTAGAACTTGAAATTTTGTGATTTGGAGTTTCCATTGTTCTAGATCTAGGTTTTTACTATTTTTGGAATTGCATGATTTTGATCTATTTAACTTGGATTTTAGTTTGTTTTGATGCTTCCATGTGGAAGAGAATTCAATTTTACTCAAGTTAGAGCTTTGAAAATCTAAATTTTGTTTTGATTTGATCAAGTTATGAAGTTTTGAACTTTGGAGTTCTTGGAGTCTTCTTCTCGGCCTGGAGAAGAAGACAGCAGCCTGCGCTCTTTAGCGCAGTGCTGGATTGTGCATCCCCCTCGGCCAGCGCTCTTTAGCGCAGTGCCGACCGCGCAGCTTGCCCCTTGGCGAACTGCGCTCAACCCGAGTGCGCATGGATTCATGCGCAGTCTGCTCATGTGCAGTCTGCTCCTGCGCAGTCCACTTCTGCACAATCTATCCATGCGCAGTCCGTCCCTGCACAATCTGGCCCTGCGCCATCCATTTCCTGCACAACCTGAACCAGCGCAAACCATCTGCTGCGCCATCCACCCCTGCACAGTTGGTACCCTGCATGCGCAGCTCACCCCTGCGCAGTTGGCCCCTGGCGCACTTGACTCCTGCGCAACCCGACCCCAGGGACCCTTGCGCAATCTGTCCAATCATGGAGACTTGGTTTTATTTTAAGCTTGACTCTTCTACAGCCCTGTATATTGATATTTTATTAGATATTTTACGCCCATTTTATATCCTTACGCCTTTTGTCATGAACTTGATTTTACTTAATATGTTTGGAATGACTATTGTACATGGCTGGGTATGGCAAGGAACTAGCATAACACGACAGTGACCCGTAGTGGTGCACTCCTGACATGACCAACCCGACTTGATAGTGGCCCGTCGTGGCGCACTCCTGACTTGACTTGACTTGTAACTTGTAACTTGACCTGCCTTGACACTGTGGGTGGTTCTTTCTTGCTTGCTTGTTAAATCCACTTGTCCAGTCTTGCATCATGTCTAGGATGGGACTCCTGAGTACCACGGTCAGGAGTACCTACTAAAATGGATTAAGGCTAATAACTATAATAATTCAGTAGTCATGAGAGATTTCCCCAGTTACAGGCAATCCCGTTATCCCGGCCGCAATTGTTTGGACTTGTAGCCTGCCGTCGAGTAGGGCACATTTCCAGCTCACCGTCGTGTGGGGCACATAATTATTGATAACTGCTTAATGAATTCAAATCGCCTGGATAACCTGGATTAGCTGCAGGGCTTGTGGCTGGAGGAACATCTCATTGCATCTTGCTAGTAACTAGGCTTGTGATAACCCTAGTTAGTTAATGTAGAAAGCCGTAGGCAATGATTGGCCGTGATTGCTTGCATGGAGTCTAGTCCAGTATAGTATTGTCTAGAAATGATTGATTGTAAGATTGTACCAGAATGATTGAAGGATTGTCACCCCAGATTGTCACTATAATGATTGTCACTCCAGATTGTCACTCCAGATTGTCACTCCAGATTGTCACTATAATGATTGTCACTCCAGATTGTTACTTGACCTGATTTCTTATATTTACCTTGCCGAAAAATGGTGAGAGAAACCAAATTTTGTTCAGACGAAAGGTTACAACCCCGGTCCTTGTTTGGTTTACGGGTTGTAACCTGGCCATCTGAATAGTCCCATGGTTATCTCATCGTATATCATCCTGTCATGCTTTCCATATGTCCTGTCTTTTAGTGATTCTATACAAGATTGTCTTTATATTACCCATCATATTTTTCTTAAATTACTGCCTCTTATTATGTAATTCTATTATTGTGCTAATTGCTGGTTTTTGTTCTTATTTCGTGGCCTCCTTTGTGGCACTTGCTCTTTCTGAGGTCTGACCCAGCTGGTTTTGTATGGCCAGATACCGGAGCGGCAGCAAAGGATCTACCTGTCTTCCAGCCCAATGGTGAACACTAGACGGAACCCGGGCAACGAGTGGGTTTTCTATTTTATTTCGCTCACTCTATTGTAAAAATTATTCTTTTGAGGCGTTTAGCCGACGAGCACCTGTTAGCTCGATTGCACTTCACTTCTATCTGCCTACGGGCTGTAATCATGATTGGCAACTCGAGGTTGATCATGTATGACTTAACTCTTGCTAGTCCTTACATTTTGTACGACTAGCTTCATGATCATCTGGATATGTAATGTTTGGGACGCCTTACAATTGTATATTTGGTGGTCTGATATCTTGTAATTATTATTAGTTGGTTGAGATTGAGACAATAGGATAATTATGACCTTAAGAGACTGATGGCTTGTAGATGAACTCTCACATATCTAGACAGCCGTGACCGTATGGTGAGATGGATTCCATTTCATCATACGTAGCTGGCTATGTCCGCCCCTGCTCTCCAGTATTCTGGTTCTGGGGCGTGACACTTGCGCTTCCTTGCGGTGCTACGCCGCTATGACATGGCCTGAAGCCGAGGCATTACCCCTACCTGGGAACCTCATCGTAGTGTCATACTACTGTAGCATGAGGTCACAAGCCTCTTTGTAGTGCCAAACTACCCAGCATAAAGCCTAAGGCTTCCTTGCGGTGTTACGCCGCAACGACATGGCTTGCAATGCCGAGGCTTTACCCCTACCTGGGTACCTCATCGTGGTGTCGTGCCACTGTAACATGGGGCCATCCTCCCCTTTGTAGTGCTGTCTACAACTCTTTAATTACGTCATACAGCATTAGGCTACCTGCCTATTTGCGGTGCTATGCCGTTGTGACTTGGCTTGCAAAGCCGAGGCATTACCCCTACCTGGGAACCTCATGGTGGAGTCACCCCACTGTAGCATGGAGTTTCGCTCCTTATAGTGCTGCTCTACCGTGCTTCCTATAAAGCACACCAGGCATTCACTCTGCCTGAGAACTCATTAAGGCGTTTAAGCCAACCTTCCACAGGATCTATTTTTTCCATAGAAAAATACATAGTAGACAACAGTGGTTATGGGTCCGTATCCCTTCCATGTTCCAGAGAACAAGTACCCACTGTTACCTGATAGTTTTCCAGTCAGTGATCCTCCTTTGAACCAAAAGTTAGATGCCTAGTAGATTTCTCTTTGAACTAATAGCATAAAACTTTATGGTAGGATTACAAAGACACACTATCAGAATGCCTTCAAGCCCATTTTACAAGCTGTGTCATCGACCAACTGGCGCTTGAGGCCCTTTGTGAACGGATCTGCCAGGTTCTTCTGACTCCGAACATCAACCACTGCAATTATACCTCTTTTGATAAGATCGTGTACTGCCCTGTGCTTCAACCGCACAGTCCTCTTCTTTCCGTTGAAGAGGTCATTTGATGCCACCGCCGCAGTCACCTGGTTGTCACAGTATATTGGTATCACCGGTATCTGAGCCCCAACCACTGGAAGATCATACATGAGCTTCCGAAGCCATTCTGCTTTATCTGCTGCAGTTTCAAGTGCATAGAATTCAGATTCCATGGAGGAATAAGAGAGTATAGTCTGCTTCTTCGACTTCCACGATATAGCAGCTCCACCCAGGGAAAAGACATATCCACCTGTGGATCTCTCGCTTTCCACCTCTGAACACCAGCTAGCATCACTGAAGCCTTCCACTACTGTCGGATACCCGTTGTAGTGCAGTGCATATGTCTGAGTTTTCTTGAGATATCTCATCACCCGCTTCACAGCTTTCCAGTGTTCAACCCCTGGGTTGCTTGTGAACCGACTCAGCATTCCCACGACGAAAGCTATGTCAGGCCTTGTGGCAGTGGTTGCGTACATCAAACTTCCGATAACGCTAGAATACTCCAGCTGCCTGACACTTTCCCTTGAATTTGGCTTCAGCTTCTGATCACACCTGTATGGCGTATCGATCCCTGGAAGATCCTTATACCCATAGCGTGTGAGCATCTTCTCAATGTAGTGAGATTGTGACAGCGCTACTCCAGTGTCTGTCCGGATGATCTTTATGCCCAAGATGACATCTGCATCCCCCAAGTCCTTCATACTGAACTTGGTTGAGAGGAACTTCTTTGTCTCTGTGATACAGCCTATATCCGTACCTAGGATTAGCATGTCGTCCACGTACAGACAAACGATGACTCCTCTTCCATCAGCGAACTTTGTGTAAACACATTTGTCCGTCTCGCTGACTCTGTAGCCGTTTGACCTAATAACTTTGTCAAACTTTTCATGCCACATCTTAGGAGCTTACTTCAAACTATACAATAATTTTACCAACTTGCAGACTTTGTCTTCAAGACCTTTGACGACAAATCCATCTGGCTGTTGCATGTAAATCTCTTCGATCAGCTCCCCATTCAGGAATACAGTCTTTACATCCATCTGATGTATCACCAACTTATGTATAGCTGCAAGAGCGATTAACATCCTGATGGTGGTCATCCGGGCTACTGGAGCGTACGTGTCAAAGTAGTCTATCCCCTGTTTCTGAGAAAATCCCTTGGCTACCAGTCTGGCCTTGAACTTGTCAATAGTTCCATCTGCCTTCATCTTCTTCTTGAAGATCCATTTACATCCGATGGGCTGTTCTCTTTCAGGTAGATCTACCAACACCCATGTGTTATTGGAGGTGATAGAGTCAAACTCGTCATTCACTGCCTCCTTCCAGAAGATAGCATCTCTGGTCTTCATCGCCTCATCATAGGTAAGCGGATCTGCTTCCACATGATAGGTGACAAAGTCATCTCCGAAGTCTTTCGGTCTCCTCGCTCGCTTAGCTGACGGCTCTGCGAGTTCTGGTACAAGAGTTGTTTCATCAACAACAGCTTCTTCTTGGACTACTGGCTCATATGAGATTTCAGTCTCATTTACACCTACATCATTTTCCGGAATGTCCGAAAGAACAATGTTTTTGTCTTTTACAAACTTGTCTTCAAAGTATTCAGTATCGCGAGATTCGATGATATGATTTGACTCAATATCAAGAAATCTCCGAGCATCACTCTTCTCGGCATATCCCAAGAAGATCGCCTTCGTAGTCCTTGTCCCTAGCTTCTGAATCTTCAGATCTGAGAGTTTCACATGCGCCAGACACCCCACACTCGAATGACATTCAAGTTTGGTCTGACTTTGAACCAGAGTTCATGAGGAGTTACGTCCGAAGTTGCATGTGGCACTCTATTTAGAATAAAAGTGGCCGTCAATGCAGCTTCTCCCCAGTAGCATTTAGGAAGACCCGCGGTTAGCAGCATAGAGTTCATCATTTCTGTCAACGTTCTGTTCTTCCTCTCCGCTACTCCGTTGGATTGAGGAGAATATGGAGCAGTAGTCTCGCATATGATTCCATGTTCTTTACAGAACGATGCGAATTCATGAGACCTGTACTCCCCACCTCGATCACTTCTTAACCTCTTGAGTTGTTGTCCAGTCTGCCGTTCAGCTTCGGCCCTGAACTCTCTGAACTTCTCGAAGGCTTCGTCTTTAGATTTGAGCAAGTAGACGAACGCGTATTTTGAGAAGTCGTCGATGAAGGTTATGAAATACTTCATCCCGGTCTTCGTGGAGAAATGTTTGAAGTCACAGATATCGGAGTGCACCAACTCCAGAAGATTTGTACTTCGATTGACCCGATGAAAGGGTTTCCTTGTGATCTTCGTCTGAGCACACACCTCACACTTCTCCACCTTACCCCCACATTTGGAGATAAGTCCTAGACTAGACATTTTGTTAATTCTTTTACAATGAACATGTCCTAGTCTATTATGCCACAACTCAAGAGAATAATCAGAAAATGCAACTGCATTAATGTCTTCAAACTGGTTAACAAGCTAAATTTTAAACATTCCTTCGGTTTGATAAGCCTTTCCGAAGTATGTTCCTTTCTTGGACATCACCATCTGACCAGCATTGATGTCCATCCTCAAGCCTGCATTGCAGAGCAGGCTCCCAGAGATCAGGTTCTTGGCAATCGTCGGAACATGCTTCACACCATGAAGCGTCAGAGTGTTTCCAGAAGTGAGTTTCAGTTCCACGGTCCCGATCCCCAGAACTTCAGCTTGGGCCTGGTTCGCCATGACAACCTTCTCAGATATCGGCTGGTACGTGACGAACCATTCCTTGCCTGAACAGACATGGCAAGTCACTCCAGTGTCTATCCACCAGTCAGAGTTAACCCCCACAGTTGTGACCTGTCCGATCATAGCAACAATGTTAGAAACCAATGAAACCTTATTAGGCTCACCTTTCTCTGATTGTTTAGGCTTAGATCTGCATTCACTCTTGTAGTGGCCTTTCTTGCCACAATTGTAACAAGTCACGTGGGACTTGGTCTTCTGTTGTTTGAAAGAAGGACCCTTCACTTTTAGATTAGTGAAGTCCTTCTTCTTGGGATGAGAAGCCGCCTGCTTTCCCTTGGGATCTCTCGTCTGCACAAGATTGGCTTTAGCCAACTGTTTGGACAGAGTGTCCACCTTCTGTTGGGAACACATCTCGTCCTCAACATGGATCTCTTGAAGTAGATCTCCCAAGCTAATGTCTAGCTTCTTTCTGTGCATCATTGCATAGAAGGTACTCCATCCAGCAGGAAGTTTTGAGACGATCCCTCCGACGACAAACTTGTCGGGAAGGGGCATCTCTTCGTCTTCCAGTTTCTGACGCAGCTTCAGAAATTCCTTCACCTGTGGCAGCATGGACTTTTCGTCCTCAAAGAGCAATTTGTGATATTTTTCAACCACAAACATTTTGCTCCTGTTCTTGTCTTCTTCATACAGATTTTCCACAGACTCCCATATGTCTCTGGCAAGTTCCTTCTTCGAGTAGGATTCTGCCAGGGAGTCCTCCATAGCATTCAGGATGAGAAGCCTGTAGATGCTATTTTCCCTTCTCCACTTGGCCTGGAGTTTGGTAGCCGCGTTGATTGCGGCAGTAGATCCAGTGTCTGGAACTGAGGGTTCTTCCTCTAACAGAACATGATCAACGTCTTTCAGTTGAAGAGTTAGGTAAACCTTTCTCTTCCAGACTTGATAGTGCTCTCCATCGAACTTTTCCAACTTGCAGAAGTCCGATTGGAGGAGCGAAGCATTAATGTTTTCCATCTACACGGATCTTGCTTTGAGATTGTTAGTCCCGGGGCTTGATCAAAGATGGAAAAACAGATGCAATCGAGATCTGAGATGTCACACAAAAACTTTGCAGTGATCAAACTCAAGATCTACGATGGTACAATAAAACAAATAGCCAAATTACAATCTGAAGGAGGGAAAAAGAGAAGAGAAGATCTCTCATTCTTCCTTGCAAACGTGTTGCAATTGGGACAGAACGAGTTACAATAAGACTAGAGAGAGATGAGAAGAAGAACAATGCTGGGGTGTCAAAACACCGTTGCTCAAAGCAAGATTTGCCCCACACGATCTGCTTCCAGGAACCAGCAAGTTGAAGAACTTGTGGAACGCTCGAAGTCACCTCTGTTCAGACTCCTCGGATGGACTTGCAATGGCGGCAGCAACTCTCTCTCTCTCTTTCACCTTTTCTGACTTGTAATTTTCGTAGTTGTCACAAAGGAGGCCGGAAGAGAGTATTTATAGAGAGAGGGTGGAAACCCTAGCCGCCTCATCAGTTATGGAAAGATTGAATCAAATCCCAAAAGATAGCAATGAGATTTAATTCACATCCCACGAAATTAATTCAAATCCCACAAAGATAGGATCTGAATTAATTCAAATCCCACAAAGATAGGATCTGATTTAATCGCATTGATTCAGCCTTTCCATAACTGATTTGTAATCTGCACAGTCAGCGGATCCCTCCATGCGGCAGCAGCAGCAACCTGGCCGCATGGACCGCATGGACCGCATGAGCCGCATGGACCGCATGACCGCATGGGCCGCATGGACCGCATGTGCCGCATGGACCGCATGGACCGCATGAGCCGCATGTGCCGCATGGGCCGCATGGTGCGCCAACAAATCGCCACATTACGCCTCATGAGCCCATGAGCCCGAGCCCGAGTCCGAGTCGCTAAGCCCCTTTGGGGCTTAGCTCCAAATGGAATTAATCCAAGAGAATGACAAAAGCATTAATGCTTGTAGTGCCCTGTCCCGCTCAGTCAATCGGAGGAATCGAAACGCCGACGGCGTTCGGACTTGGCCTTGCAACGGCCGTTTGAAGACATCGCTCAGGTGGGGTAGTTTCGGTGAACTTGCCTCATCTTTGCCTTCACATAATAAATCGTGTTTTCAACTTGCACAAATAGGCTTGAAGATAAAAGATACGAACCCACATAGCTAAAGGGAGTAATCCCGTCGAGTTGAATTGAGTTAGAATATGGAAACGTCCAATGGTCGGCTTAGAATTGATGCACGTCGTGCTTTGAAAATGACACTCGGTCCTTCGTCCCGTGGCTTGGGAGAAGGAAAGTTGGTCTTCGACACAAAGTTATGAAATAGCCTAAGTCATAGGCGTCGCCTGCGTGAATGCTTGTTAAAGCATGCACGGTCCCATCGTCCAGGGCTTGGCATAGCCCTGGCTTGCCCAAGAGTTAAGTTGCGTCGCATGACTGCTGGCGTAAGTCTAAGCACCCAAATGACTTGGTCGTCCAAAGTTGAGTACGTGCACGGCACGTTCCCTCGGAGCAAGGCTCGGCGCAGCCTTTGCTCGATAGGTGTAGGCTTGAGTAAGTTAGGCAAAGTTATGCCGATCGACCTAAGTCGTTCCAAGTGCTGTCCCGCTTATTCTGCGGTTGTCAACTTAAATAGTCCCACGATCCCACGGCCCGTCATATAAAGTATGGCTTGGGCGATAGCGCCGCGTAGAGTGGAAATCGAGTTGAGGCATGTTTGCACGATCCTAGAGTTTTTAAAGGCACGGGCCACGATCGATTAGTTGAGTTTTGGAAAGTGTCTAAATAAGTTGTTGTCTTGAGTTAAAAGAAAGGAAGAAAGAAAGAAATGCTCACGACTGGGTCGTTGAGGCAAGAAAGAATAATGCTCGCGACTACGGGTCGTCGAGGCAAGATCTCAGATGTGAGAAATGGCACTAAAAGAGAGGAATGGCACTAAAAGAGATGGTAACACCAGAAGTGAATGACTATGTGAGACGTCAGTCTGAGTCGGTCTTGCATGGTCATGGACAACTTGTCGACAAGGTAGAGTTTCCCCGAATCGGCAACCTGTGGCGCCACGGGACCGATTGCGGCCTAAGGAAACATAAAGGCTCTGGGAGCCAAGCTGCGCCTGGGGCAATGTATTCGGTGGACGCGGAATAGGGCTAGCTACCCAAAGAAGGTCCATCCTATACTCAGCAAAAAGGAGTCCACTATGGCTCTGGGAGTCAGTGACCAAATCATATAGATGAGTCGGCATAGCGGCAGATCCGCGGGTATGCCTTTGGATTGAGTTGAGTTGTCGAAGGTGTATACAAGCTAGAATACAAGTGTTGGACTTAAAGAATGGCTACAACATAGGCGACGTGCTTCGGCACGAGATGTGGCATTGAGTCTTGAGTTGTCGGCATATAGTTGCATAAGTTGGTTGAGTTGTTTGAGTTTAAGTCAAGGAAACCGCCGCAAGGCAAAGTCGGTTGGTGATCAAATGGCACGAGCCGCGAGGCGGCGATATGGTTGAGTCGCACCGAGTTGCGAGGCACGGCACAAAGGAGTTATAGCACGATCATAAGGAAATTGGGTACTACCGCGTAGTTGCGTCTCTGATTCTGGCCGAAAGGCAAGCACGACATGATAGGTTAACGTTGTGGCACGAGAAGTGGTCTAGAGGCAAAGTATGAGTAATGTTGACATTGCAAGCACGGGATGGTTTTGACACACAAGTTGCGCCAAGGCGCCGGTCCTAAAACTGAACCTAAGGCAAGAGTAGAAAGACAATCGAAATGGGATTTAAACTGCACAAAGTAAATGAACGTGTAGGTTTTGTATGGGTGGGCGAGAAGCTCACTCCACCAGTACAGTGGTACTGACACCCACACAGTGTTTCATGTGCAGGCACAGGTAGAAGCTCGTGGCGCGGAGTTCGCTTGGATGCGTCGAGGCACGGAGTTCCTTGGCGATTCGAAGCGTGCGGCCGCATGGAGTAAAGACTTATACGGGACATAATGTATGGACATCGCCTTCCGAAGCTTCCGTTGGATCGATAAATATTGAAAGATGAGAGAGAGAGAGAGCAGAGTGAACTTGTAATGAGAGAAAAGTGAGCTTGAGTGAGCTTGAGAGACTTGTAACATTGGCCTTGCGCCCCAAATGTAACCGTTGTTCCAATATCAATAAAGAGTTTCTTTTGAATAACTTGTGTTTGGTTCTTATTCCGCTGCTATAAATCAAATATCTCTGCACGGGACTTCTGTGCGACGACCTCGTCGCAGCCGCTGAAATCGGCCGTTATGGAACCCGCCTTGCACGAGCGCAATCTAGGCTCGTGCGGCATCACGCCTTAGCGAGGACGATCGCTCCTACAGGAGCGGGGCGTGACATAGTGGTATCAGAGCACGGCTTTACGTCCTTGGATAACCGATTGAATTCTTTAACTCCGTTGTTTCCGTAAACTCTGAATCGTTGCTTCCGCAAAGTTAAAATCGTTGGTGCGCTCTCTCAAATGACCCATGGGATGTCCATACAATAAGTCTATCTATTTTGCAAAACATAGGTGAACAGTTTTTGGATAAGAAAACAAAAAGATGGTTTACGTAAGCACGGTTGGCTAAGTCGGGCTGGGCATATACACCAAAGTTGCGTCGACCTTAGAAAAGTCGAGTGCGGGAATTGAATAGCGTCGAGCTAGAATGAGTTGAACTCGATTGAGTAAAGTAAGATGAGTATCGATAGGGATGCTATCGAGCGACGGTATCGTCGATGCGATATAGGTGAGCGTGCTTGGAAATAGAGGAATGGGTCGAACGGGATTCAAGGAAGTCGATTTTGATTCGAACCGATGTGTTAAGGATTTGTTGAATGACTTCATCCCTGAGTGGTGTATGCGATAGCCTCAGGGATGTCGATCGAATCGAGGATTCGGGAGTGTCGATGAGTCTATCAGCAAGCGTCACGTTATGCAAAGCCATAGATTGAGTATCAATGAATAAGTCTTAGTCTTGAAGTTTGATGAGTGGATTCGAACAACCTAGAATTGATGCGCACGGAATGTGCACGGGATTGAGGATTACGCAAGTATGAAACACGAAAATGATTGAGTAGGTGAAATCAAATCGAGGAAAGTTAGGGTGTACGAATGGATGACTTAATCGAGGAAATTGATACGGATCGTATACGAAAAGTTAGCACGACAGGTGGATAGCGTGCATGAAAGTTTGGATTTTGAAGTTACGCAAATGACTCAAAGGATTGGATTGAATGTTGCTCGACGATTGAGTTAGCAGAGGATTGATACGAATTGAGAAAATATGTTGGTCGGTGACTTAAGATAGACGGATGAACAATACGCGAATTTGAGTTTGAGAAATTCGATATTGCGAATGATTTGAGGGATAATGATCGGAATTGGTGTTATGAATGTCGAGGAAATTATCCAGTCGGACGATAGCACCATTCGCACGACTCAGAATTTGGTTGCAAAGGAAGATCGTCAGGTTACGCATATCGTCGATGGTATTGAGGCGTATCAAAGATCGCTATGCGATAACTCGGGGGTACTCTAACTCAGCGAAAGACGATCGTGCAAGTGTTATTGTCGATTGGATGCTATGTTTTGGATTTTGATTGAGATGAATGTTGGATGAAAGTGGTCGTGTCTTGATGGTTATGCGGATGGCCACAACGTCGACGATCTTGTCTTGCGCGAGCGCAACTCTAGCCTCGCACATGCGTTGCGTCAGATTTGGGGCGATCGTTCCGCGTGAGCGCTGACATGGTGATTCATGTCGCGGGAATGATCGAACTCGGAGTCAGGACGCGGCAACTTTGATTGTCTCGACTTGTCGGTTTGATGCGAAGGAAGATTCGAGGATGTTTTGACTGGTGATCGATAAATGAAATGAACTTGAGGATTGAATAGGTCCAATCCGCGCATCGAGAATGAATTAGTCTAGACACAAAACAAGAGTTACGTCCCGATGAGAATGACTATCTCGCGGGAGCGTGCATGGTGATTCATGCCCACCGCGGATAATCTGACTCGCGTGAGATCGGGGCGCAACACGTTGTTAAGCTAGACGACCTTGTGATCGGTTTCGTGAATTGGAATAGACGACTTCGAAAATGAGAAATGTGGATTATGGTTTAGCGTTGAATTACGTAGTAGCGTGCTTGACTTGGAAGGATTTGTAAAGGCAGATTATGTCGAACGTGTTCGAAGAGATAGACTATACGAAATGGTTTGTTGAACGAGCGATATTGATACGTCGAAGAAATTGGTCGAACGCGAGTTGTTGTAGGATGGCTTTACCGAATGACTCGGACCCCGTATGACGAATGTTGGGATGTGCGTAGGAAATCGATGCTCGATGTTTAAAAATCGGAGTGATGCGAGCTTGGGTAGAAATTCCCGTACTATCAACTTGGTTGCCCTTAGGATGGGGGTCAGTGTTGATATTGTTGTTTGGGAACTATGATTCCAATACTGACGAATGACTTTAGCCAAAAGATATAGCCTAGCGAATAGGCGGACGTCCCGGCGCAAAGCGATAGAAGTTATGGAGGCACCACTCGCGAGCTCGGTTGAGATGCATGTAGATCAGGGACGCTTGAATACGTGCACGATCCGACTCGAGTGGTGATGGTGGATTCTCTATCACGAGGCTTGGCTGAAATGCATGTATTTTGGGGACGCCTAAGATATGTGTACGATCCATACCAAGTGATACGTTGAATCAAGTGAGACTTGAGGAATGGAAAAGTGTTGAGGATTTTGAAATAGAGATTCGAAGAAAAGATTGAGAGTAGCGCGAGCGTGGCTCGGATAGAGGAAACGCATAGGCGTAGCGTATGCGAGAGTTCTTAAATGTTGAGTAAAAGTGATAAGTCAATAAGTAAGTACTCAGTAAGTCTCGAGGACGAGACTTGTTCTGAGTGGTGTATGTTGTAGTGCCCTGTCCCGCTCAGTCAATCGGAGGAATCGAAACGCCGACGGCGTTCGGACTTGGCCTTGCAACGGCCGTTTGAAGACATCGCTCAGGTGGGGTAGTTTCGGTGAACTTGCCTCATCTTTGCCTTCACATAATAAATCGTGTTTTCAACTTGCACAAATAGGCTTGAAGATAAAAGATACGAACCCACATAGCTAAAGGGAGTAATCCCGTCGAGTTGAATTGAGTTAGAATATGGAAACGTCCAATGGTCGGCTTAGAATTGATGCACGTCGTGCTTTGAAAATGACACTCGGTCCTTCGTCCCGTGGCTTGGGAGAAGGAAAGTTGGTCTTCGACACAAAGTTATGAAATAGCCTAAGTCATAGGCGTCGCCTGCGTGAATGCTTGTTAAAGCATGCACGGTCCCATCGTCCAGGGCTTGGCATAGCCCTGGCTTGCCCAAGAGTTAAGTTGCGTCGCATGACTGCTGGCGTAAGTCTAAGCACCCAAATGACTTGGTCGTCCAAAGTTGAGTACGTGCACGGCACGTTCCCTCGGAGCAAGGCTCGGCGCAGCCTTTGCTCGATAGGTGTAGGCTTGAGTAAGTTAGGCAAAGTTATGCCGATCGACCTAAGTCGTTCCAAGTGCTGTCCCGCTTATTCTGCGGTTGTCAACTTAAATAGTCCCACGATCCCACGGCCCGTCATATAAAGTATGGCTTGGGCGATAGCGCCGCGTAGAGTGGAAATCGAGTTGAGGCATGTTTGCACGATCCTAGAGTTTTTAAAGGCACGGGCCACGATCGATTAGTTGAGTTTTGGAAAGTGTCTAAATAAGTTGTTGTCTTGAGTTAAAAGAAAGGAAGAAAGAAAGAAATGCTCACGACTGGGTCGTTGAGGCAAGAAAGAACAATGCTCGCGACTACGGGTCGTCGAGGCAAGATCTCAGATGTGAGAAATGGCACTAAAAGAGAGGAATGGCACTAAAAGAGATGGTAACACCAGAAGTGAATGACTATGTGAGACGTCAGTCTGAGTCGGTCTTGCATGGTCATGGACAACTTGTCGACAAGGTAGAGTTTCTCCGAATCGGCAACCTGTGGCGCCACGGGACCGATTGCGGCCTAAGGAAACATAAAGGCTCTGGGAGCCAAGCTGCGTCTGGGGCAATGTATTCGGTGGACGCGGAATAGGGCTAGCTACCCAAAGAAGGTCCATCCTATACTCAGCAAAAAGGAGTCCACTATGGCTCTGGGAGTCAGTGACCAAATCATATAGATGAGTCGGCATAGCGGCAGATCCGCGGGTATGCCTTTGGATTGAGTTGAGTTGTCGAAGGTGTATACAAGCTAGAATACAAGTGTTGGACTTAAAGAATGGCTACAACATAGGCGACGTGCTTCGGCACGAGATGTGGCATTGAGTCTTGAGTTGTCGGCATATAGTTGCATAAGTTGGTTGAGTTGTTTGAGTTTAAGTCAAGGAAACCGCCGCAAGGCAAAGTCGGTTGGTGATCAAATGGCACGAGCCGCGAGGCGGCGATATGGTTGAGTCGCACCGAGTTGCGAGGCACGGCACAAAGGAGTTATAGCACGATCATAAGGAAATTGGGTACTACCGCGTAGTTGCGTCTCTGATTCTGGCCGAAAGGCAAGCACGACATGATAGGTTAACGTTGTGGCACGAGAAGTGGTCTAGAGGCAAAGTATGAGTAATGTTGACATTGCAAGCACGGGATGGTTTTGACACACAAGTTGCGCCAAGGCGCCGGTCCTAAAACTGAACCTAAGGCAAGAGTAGAAAGACAATCGAAATGGGATTTAAACTGCACAAAGTAAATGAACGTGTAGGTTTTGTATGGGTGGGCGAGAAGCTCACTCCACCAGTACAGTGGTACTGACACCCACACAGTGTTTCATGTGCAGGCACAGGTAGAAGCTCGTGGCGCGGAGTTCGCTTGGATGCGTCGAGGCACGGAGTTCCTTGGCGATTCGAAGCGTGCGGCCGCATGGAGTAAAAACTTATACGGGACATAATGTATGGACATCGCCTTCCGAAGCTTCCGTTGGATCGATAAATATTGAGAGATGAGAGAGAGAGAGAGCAGAGTGAACTTGTAATGAGAGAAAAGTGAGCTTGAGTGAGCTTGAGAGACTTGTAACATTGGCCTTGCGCCCCAAATGTAACCGTTGTTCCAATATCAATAAAGAGTTTCTTTTGAATAACTTGTGTTTGGTTCTTATTCCGCTGCTATAAATCAAATATCTCTGCACGGGACTTCTGTGCGACGACCTCGTCGCAGCCGCTGAAATCGGCCGTTATGGAACCCGCCTTGCACGAGCGCAATCTAGGCTCGTGCGGCATCACGCCTTAGCGAGGACGATCGCTCCTACAGGAGCGGGGCGTGACAATGCTTAATCCTTGGAGTCTTATTCTTACCTCCTTGTAAAATCACCCACATGGTTCCCTCCTTAGGGTCACCATCCCATGTGCATCTCTCAACAACACACCCAAGTATATATGTTGAGATAACTAATGGTGCATTTCCGATGTGGGACTAAAATTTACAAGGCATGTTGAGAACAAGCTCTCTCCATGTAAAGAAAGCACCAACAAGTTTGACTCAGATGATAGATACTTGAGATGTCTATGTAACAAAAACCTTCTCATGTGTTCCGTCATGAATCTTCAAATCTTAAACTAATAGCTTATGACTTTGAGATGTGTAATAAAGTCACATTCAAACACAACCATGTCCATTGAAACTCTTATTTGAATTAATTATATTGGCAACACATTTATCACAGGAAACCAACCCAATTAATAGATCACTTAACACAAACTGATAGGTGAATCATAATATTCCTAACCGTATTTAATCGATTAATTTGTTTGGTATTTTATAATATCAAAATCATATTAATGCAATTGTAATGTATAATATTTGGTATTAATATATAATTTTGTTTGGATTATAAATATATTTATTATAATTTATGAATAAGCGTCCTATTTGACTCTCTCCTAGAAGAAGAAAAAAACCTGGCTACCCCATGCTTATGAGTTGAATATATCAAAGGATCACTCTCAAGCTAAATTTTGTTGCTAAAAACAATTGCACATAATAGTTTTAGTACTTGCTCTTCCTTCCAAACTAGCACCAATCCAGCAAAAAGCAGCAGCAGTGACAATCCACATAAACTCATCACCAAAAAGGAAAATAACCAACATTTCCAGCTAGCCATGCATGTCAGGATCCTGAATCTACAAGAAGAAGACATGCACAAGCACAGAAAGCTCTTTCACATTGTATACTGCCATACTGGCGACAGATAGGCTTTGGTTTCTCTTCCACACATAGGAGGCCGCCTGCTTTTTAAAAAGGCTAAAGCCAGCTTTTCACAATCATGCTACTGCTGATATATCAGCTTCTCTCTCTCCATTAGAGTCACATTTTTTTTTTCTTTCTTTTTTTTCTCCAGCACGTACGGACTCAGTTAAATCGTGTGTTTTCCTCACAAGATTTTTAGTCGGTCGTCAATTCACTTCGGACTCTTCATGCGGATCTTGTTCGCACTGGCTTTGTCATCATCGTCCCGCACGTGCACCACGCGCACTCCGCGCACTCCTGAGCTCCACGAGACGACCATGATGACTTTCGACGCCCGCAACTCAATGTTTCGCTTCGTCCACGACGTCTTCACGACACCTATGACAGCCAATGCCGCTCAGCCACCCGTTCTATGTGCACGACATTCTTACGACGTCTTCTCGATACCCTTACGACGCAGCACGACGAGCCGCGTGGTCGGCCGTCGTTTATATCCGTGGTAGAATGGTGCCAGTCCCCGACCGTCTGTACGACGTCCTATCCGTTGAGTTATCATGAATGGACGTCCCATTCGTGGCAAATGCAAGCTCAGATCGTGACTATTTGTCATCATTTTTCAGACGTTGTCGATGTTTCGTACCGTGCAGACCATGCTCATTATCGCCCCTATCAAGTTACATTGGTAGTGCCAAACTTAGAATAATTAATGGATTCTTTTGACAAGCATTAGTACAAAGGACAACAGGGGGGGGGGGGGAGAATCTTCAACCCTTGTTATGATGGTCTCACTTTTTGAGATTTATTTGCTTACTACTTAATGACAACACTATCAATCCAAGCCCAAGAGGACAGGAGCAAATACTTGCAGTTCTTGAAACCTAACCCCAATGCCAATGGCTCCTTTTATCCTTTACTTTTGTTTCTTTTGAGGGTTGGTTTTAACTTCCCTTTCCTTTCTTCACACTTTTGAAAGCTCTAACATTCCCTTGACACAATCATGTTTGTCTTTAATGCTAACTGTTTCTATGATTCTATATCCTTAATGCCTTCTGCTTCCTTGCATGCTTACTATGGCAAAAGTTGTATAACATCCCTCTAATAATTGACAGTTGGGCCTATATTAAATAGGGATGTTTTTTTGACTCTTTAAGTTTGTTCAACAAAGTCCCTGTAATTTTCCAAATTTTGGCCTTGTTTCCTACAACATATTATTTTGTAGTAAGGCTAATTAGCATTTAGGTCATGAATTTTATATCAGCATAGAGTTCAAAAGTGCTGATATGTCCAATTGAAAAAAAATTAAACTAACTTTTTCCCATTATACTCTCTCAAGTCTATATAGGAAAGTTTCATTGTCGGACATGGGAGAGAGGGTATAATAGAAGGAAGAAAATAAAAAATAAAAATTCAAACTTTTTAATTGGATGTCTCAGAATTTAAACTCTAAGCTAATATAAAATTCAGAATCTAAATGCTAATTAACCCTTGTTGTAATGCAGGATCTACTATTATTACGTATGAAAATTAATTTTAGGCAAGATATACCATAAAAAGGTATTGTCACTTTTTTCACATGTTTTTTTTTACTATACAACCAATGTATATAGAGTTGTTTTGTCGTCTATAAATAAAAATACCATATAACAAATTTTCTAGTAAGTGGTGTCTATAAATAAAAATACCATATAACAAATTTTCTAGTAAGTGGGGTGTTGCAATTACAATTTTTGATTGTCATTAAATGTTGTTGTAGGAATTACAAATTGGGTGTTTAACTGCTGGTAAATGATGCAACTGAGAACAAATATACCATCATTGCTGATATGATAATGAAATAATTACTCTTAATGTAACATATATTATTGTAATTATTGATGATGCAATAAAAGTTGTATGATTTTAGAAAACTATTGTAATGTTTATTACAACTTTACAATATCTAAAATGAACCAAATGTTAAAAATGTGATGCATCATTTGTTGCATATATTTACATTAACAACTAACAAACAACCAAACAGCCTATCCTTACAAGTAGTCTCTCAATCATAGGTGGTAAAAAGTCGGATAAAGTGCATATAAACTCTCCTTAGATTTGCGTAAATTGTATTTAAAGACTCCTAGTCATATAAACTCTCCTTAGATTTGCGTAAATTGTATTTAAAGACTCCTAGTTTAAAAAATCTCTCCGTTAGCAGCCATTAAAATACATCTAAAAAAACGATTTTACTCCTCCTCCCTCTCCCCCTCTCTCTTCGGTGGTGGGGGCGGGTCGAACGGGGCCGGCCAAGTGGAGGGGGGAGGGTGGCCGGCCAGCGAAGGGAGGAAGGGGGGTCAAGGGGGGCCGGCCGCCGGGGGGGGGGGGGGGGAGAGGAGGGGGGCTGGTTGAGGTGGGTTGGCCGACGGAGGGAGAGAAGGGTGGGGGGGGGAGGGGGGGGGGGGGGGAGGGGGGCCGGTCGACGAAGGAAGTAGGGGAGATAGCTGGTAGGAAAGGAAGGATATTTTGGGTAGTTTTTTTATTTATAAAGTCATTAATAGCAATTTCTAGCGGTAGAGACTTTTTTGCTGACGCGAAAAATTTAAGGAGGGTTCAATTGCATTAGTTTTCTATCGGATCTTATTTTGCTAACAAAATAAATTTAAGGAGGGTTTATGTGCACTTTACCCGTAAAAAGTCATTTTATTGGAAAGTTAATTACAGGTAGCCTAAAACAAGAAAAGCCATAGGTTCATGGCTTTGACCGTAGGTTCTTCACTATAGTGTTTTCTATTGCTAAACAACAAAGAAGAAAGTTGACACTTGCTCCAAGTTGTCAGTGTCAGTAGCCACTTCTTGGTACTAGTAACTAGCTAGTGTGAATATAACAAGTCCATGGCTAACAGTTGAAGTATTTCCTTTCCTTCCACCGCTTAAGACCCTTCCCTTGTATTGTTTCGTTGTGGAGGAGTTGGTGATGTTTTGGTTGGCACAGAAGAGAACCTTTGTTGGGACCATTTTTTTTTTTTATTTGACTTTGGGTGTCAGTGAACCTACTCCTTTTGGTATCTTCAGTATTTAGTCCCAAGTTGATGAAGTTGGTTGCCACTTGAGTAATGGGAATGTTGGTGAATGCTGCAATGGAAGAGATGGACTCAAAGAAGTTTGTTGCATCTTCCATGCACAGGCGCGACAAGAGGTTAGAGAACTTATTTCTTGCATTTTTTTTCATCTTTCGTGCTGCTTACTACTTCTTGATGATACGAGTTATTTTGTGTATAGTTTTGGTTTTAACTAACTGGCATTGAGTATTCTGAGAAAAGAGAGTGATTTATTTTGTGTATATAGTTATTTTCAAGATTTGCTGATGTAACTGGTTTTAACAAACTGGCAGTGAACATTCTGAGAAAATGATGATGAATGAAGAGGTGCTGGATTCTTCTTCTAAAGCCTTTCAGCATCTTAATTTGGTATGCTTGCTCTTTCTTCCACTATATGAATCTTTCTTTTGTTCCTAGTAATTACAAGGAAATATGTTATGTTGTTGCATTGCATTCATAATGCATTTATAGGGAACAAAATTTGAAGTTGCTGAAATCAATATTCATCATGAAGTTTTAAGTTTTTACTGCAGCACTTACTATTTTCTTGATTTCTTCAAAATCTTTGGTTAAGATGCATAGATCAGAGTGGATGAGGATGTGTATTAGTTAGAGTAATTAGTATGAACCATTGTTTCAGGAACAAGGAGTACTGATCCTTAACTGATTTTGATGTCAGGGTATTGGGAAGCCTAAGGGTTACACAGATTCAAAGAAGAAACCATCTCCTGTTTCCATGGTCAAAAGCCCTTTGAAGCCAGAGGTATTGAACCCTACCTGGCCATTATGATTTGGAATTTTTTAGGAGTATTATCAGTCTTTACTAAATAATTAGGAAGTTTGGTGAAAATGCACAATGTGGTTGTTGAGGAAAGTGATAATAGTTGAGCACAACAGTGAAATATAATAAAGGAATGGCAAGGCTAATCTTACAAGTCTCTATATACTGACAACTAAAAGAGTTGTAAGATTTATACTAGGAAGTCTTATTTGTACATCTATCAAAAAGATTGTCTGGTACCTGTATTTTAATTAATGTTTCAGACTTGCAAATATTATCAAATTTAACCCTAACCAAGGACAAAGGAAGCCTAGGATTAACGACAAATTTGGTTAAATCGTTATTATTGGTGTCATAGTGAAGATTGTTTAAGTGTTTAACTCCTGCACCAAAACCCTTGAGTGTTGGTGATGCTTCATGATTAATATTAATATTATTCAACACGCCCTCGCAGGTCGAAGGTCGATTTTATGGGCCAAGAGCTGTATTCATGTTTCTGTTTTTTTCCACTTAAATTAATGTGTGCCAGAGTATTCGAACTTGGGTTGCTGCGATGCCATGTTAAAGTCCATTCCACTTGCATTAAAACTCTAGAGTGCTGGGAGGGTTCAAAATTAATATTATTATTATTATTATTCAACACGCCCTCGCAGGTCGAAGGTCAATTATATGGGCCGAGAGATGGATTCACGTTGCAATATTTTTTTTAATCCACTTAAATTAATGTGTGCTAGAGTGTTCGAACTTGGGTTGGTGTGATGCCATGTTAAAGTCCCTTCCAATTGCATTAAACTCTAGAGTGTTGGTGAGGTTTCAGGGTTAGTATTAATATTATTCAACAAAGATTATTTGATTTGGTTGGTAATGTTGTGGAAATTATATATTCTTATGCTCTCACTAGAGTTATATGTATATTTGGGTTGAATACTTCTATGATGGGTTAAATCTATTTAAACCCTGTTGAGGACCATGAAGATTTTATTGGTAAAGGATAACAAACACGATGTTCCTTCAATATATAGGAATTTGATAATGGCACTAGCGGCCTGTGTCAGCAAACTGCAGGTCAGAAATCCTTCTGATGACTATGTTATATTGCTAACATGCAGATTCAGCAGCTTGAGAAGCGGCTAAAGGATCAGGTGTCTGAACGATACGCTCTAGAAAGAGCTATGGGATATAGGCCCTCTGTCGCTGATTCTTCATATAATAGTTCTATGCCCAAGGTAGCTCTAGTCCTATATTTTTTCTGAAAATCCTGTCGTAATAAATTTAAGTGATATATGGAGTACACTTTTTGCTTAAAGGATTACTCAGGTTTTATCTGTATTATTACCAAATAATCACCTGACATTGTAGATGTATACCGCTGGACAATTTTTCTTCTTCTTTGAACTACCTATATTTTTGAAAGAAAAATCTTATGGAAGGATAGAAATTTAGCAAGCTCTCTACTAAATTTCTTACGCGACACTTTTAGCTCTGAAACAGCTTTTCGTAGTAACTTTTAGCTTTATGTTGTTTTAGCCGACACAAGAGCTGATACGGGAGGTTGCGGTGTTGGAAGTAGAGGTTACGGCTCTAGAACAGTATCTTCTATCACTCTATCGAAGAGCTTTTGACCAGAAAGTATGCACATTATCTCCTAATAAATCTGCTATGGACAAAACGGAACAACCAGTATGCTCCCTGCAGCAGGAGCTACTTCACGAAGGCTCGGCTCTTGGTAGCTCATCGAAAAGAAATAACTCAGCAGTTAATCCAAATCAGACGCCAAAGCCCAGATCACCAGCTATTAAACCAGCAAACAATATTGCTCGAGAAATGCCAACAGGTCCTGGTGTTCACCGATGCCAGTCTGCCCTGTCGCATCGTGCAGTTTACTCGTCTAGAATATCGCCTTCAGTAGACGGTGTAGCTAGATCTCTTCATACATGCCATTCCCAACCTTTGAATTTTGTTGAGGTAAATGCACTTTTGATTTCACTGAACATTTGTTGACAATTCTAATGTAAGTGTAACGAATCGAATCAAACCTTCACGAATGTAGTCTTACACAGTCGTACTGTATGAGTCTATACCCGATACGTATTCACTATGTACATAATATGTACACCTGGCAACGATGAGAATACTGATTCTGTTGCATTATGTTTTGCTTTTCTGTCAATCTATGAATAGGAAGCACAGAGTACTACTTCAGGATTCGTTAGCCTAGCGGAATATCTTGGCACGAGTATCGCTGATCACATTCCTGAGACGCCAAATAGGATTTCTGAAGATATGGTGAGATGCATGGGTGCCATATACTACAAGCTTGCAGACCCCCAACTGGTGCAGCCCTGCATCCCATCTTCTCCTATGTCTTCATTCTCATCAACGAGTGCACTCTCTCCCCAGTATCTCGGAGATACGTGGAGTCCTGCTTGTAGGAGAGAATCCAATCTTGACGTGCGACTAATAAACCCTTTCCTTGTCAAGGGAATAAAGGAATTCAGTGGACCTTACAATGCGATGACGGAAGTGCCTTCAATCTGCAGAGATCCTCAGCGGTTGAGTGAAGTTGAAGGCTTGCTACAGAATTATTTGTCAGTCGTTGATACCTACTTACAACTCCCTTTCTTTTCATTTGCTTGCGTTTTACATCCACTAATACTGAATTTCATTTTTTCCCCTTCTAGATCTCTTGTTAGTAGATTGGAAAAAGTTGATCCAAGAAATATGGGGAAAGATGAAAAGCTCGCTTTTTGGATCAATGTTCACAATGCTCTGATGATGCATGTAATGGATCATTCTCATTTTTACGAAATCGCTTGTCATGCCACTCATATTTCTTTCCTGTCCTAAATGAATTCAAACCTGATTGTGTTACATCTCAGGCATATTTAGTCCATGGAGTTACAATTAGAAATACGAAGAACGAATCGTTACTCACCAAGGTAAACTTATGTTTGAAAGTAAGAAATTGTCTTTAATTCATCCAGTCATTGCATTATTTTCCTAATCTTGAACTTATGTTTTCAGGGAATATGTGTCATAGGTGGTCGTTCCGTTAGTGCACATACAATACATTTTTATATCCTTGGATGCCGTTCATATTTCCCTGGTCAGGTGAGTCGCCACTTAAAATGTACTCTAATTTGGATGCTTCATAATTCTTATATAAGTTATATTGATGAGTTAATTAGAACCATTTGGAAAACATCCAATTATCCCGAAGTAGGTTAAGCTTGAACTATACCTTTAACATTGTATGAAATATGCTAAGAGCTTTTAACATTAAACTTGTATATGTAAAAAAAGTAAATTCATAATGGAAGGAAAAGCAATAGCATGATCTTCCAAAGTTTTTCACCTTAGTTTGTGTAGATTACAAGTTCTGGCAACAATTTTATGTTGATGTATGCAAATTTGTTCTTGTGTGTACAGTGGTTTCGGACATTACTTTCTCCAAGAATGAAGTTAAAGACTGGAGGTGAATGGAGAGCATATGCCATAGAGTGCCCGGAACCTCTCCTGCATTTTGCTCTTTGTTCAGGAAGCCATTCTGATCCTGCGGTAAGATTTCTTTTTGTAACACCTTTCATGCAGCAAGAAACTTCAATTTTTCAGGTTTCTTAATATATCTCACACTTCAAAATACTTGATTGACCTATGATGCACAGACACCGACATGACACAATATGGACAGCAACAATCTCAATGTTGATTTTTTCCGCGTTCATCTGGTGTATGTTAGTGTTTGTTGACCTATGTTCGATCTAGACAGGATAACACAATTCTAGAGTGTCCGTGCTTCCTAGTTGATGATAGTCCACATCGGACTGTCAAAACATGATGGTTATAACTAGCCCACTGCAACATTTAATTTGTACTATATACAAGAGTCGCCAAATTTCGGCAGTTCATTAAGTGAAGGACAAGTCAATTTCATCTATTACAGAAAAAAAGTGTTTAATTCTAATAAATTGTGCATTACATACATCAATGCATATGCATTTGCATGCCATTGCTACAATCAGTGTATATGCAGTCAGAGTATCATGTGGTGTCCAATTTGTGGACAGTTTTTTATTTTTTATTTTTGTTAAAAGGTTGTATTTCCTCGTAATTTACTTTCTTAAATTTAGTTTGAAGAAATTATATGTCAGTCCAATACTAATATCCATGTCATTTTGTTCTCTTCAGGTTCGCATATACACTTGTAAGGAACTGTTCCAACAGCTGGAAGCAGCAAAAGAGGAGTACATACGTGCAAGTGTCGGTATCCGATACGAAGAAAAGATCCTTCTTCCTAAGGTCGTCGACTCCTACGCGAAGGACAAAAATATGAGCCCTCAGGGAGTGGTCGCCATGATCAAGCACCGTCTTCCCGAGACTCTTCGCATCGCCATGCAAAGATGTCAGCAGCGGAGACCACACAAGATCCTCGAGTGGGTTCCGCATAACTTCGCTTTTCGCTATTTGCTTTCGAAAGAATTAGCGAGTCCTCTGATAATCTGACACAATGGGTTTGTCCTGGACTAACATAGTTAAGGATGGGAACTTTTTGTACAAATGTTGAGTTGATACATGAGCATGTACAGCTGACTGCACTGTATTTTTTGTAGATCATTCAACATGGTTTGGTTGTTCAATCTTGGGGTATGTAAAATAGTCGAGGGTTGAGTTTTTCCCTTTATTCGTTACATAATATATCAGTTCGATCCTTAAGTGCAGTTGATGTTAGCTATAGGTTGGCAGCTTTATAAAGGATCCTTTTGCTGCATGCATTTCTGACTGCACTTTTGAGACCCAGACACTAATTATGTATAATCTGGAGATCCAAACACTAATTTCGAAATTTATTTGAGACCCAAAGCCTAAATATCCCTTGATTATATAAAGTTTCTGTTGCATTGCACGGACACGACACGACTTTGGCAACACGGATACTTCACAGGTTCTAATGAGCACATTCTTAGGCATCATGGTTTGGTTCAACTTCATTAATAGTAAGGCTCATCCCAATTTCTAGATTCTAGATTCAGAATGTAGGAGTCCATTTTCTAGAATAGTAATGTTCATTCAAATTTCCATTATGGTTCTGTCCCAGCCTCATGAGGCTATATTTCTACGTTCAGAACGTATTTATAACCTGGGCCTCAGAATTTGTAACTCATTTTGTAGAATAGTAAGGCCCAATTTGAAGTCCCAATTTCTAGATTCTAGATTTTATATTATTTTTTGCAAAAAAAAAACTAAAAATGAAGGATGGCACATGTGTCTAGACCTTAGATTTATTTGTATACTACTTTTATACAAATCTAACTCTTTCTATATTTATTAATTTTTTAACAAAAAATTGCACAAGAAGCATTGAAGTTTTCTTCAATTGCGTAGGAACCAAAAATAGTCCCAATAGCTTCAATTGCATAGGAACCAAAAATAGTCCCAATAGGGCTGCAAATGAACCAAGTCGTTCGCAAGTTGCTTGAAGCTCGGCTCGATAAAAGCTTGTTTTAGCTTGGTTCGTTTAGTAAACAAGCTGAACTCACACTCATTCTTCAAGCTCGTTTAATACACGAGCCAAGCTCAAGCTTATAAGTACTCGGCTCGTTTGAGCTCGCGAGCTGACTCGTTTATGAGCTTACAAGCTGGCTTGTTTAGAAGCTCGTTTGTTCTTTGTTGAATTCTAATTTTATATATGTTTGTATAACAATATGATTGTGTACAATATATATTATGTCCTTAGTAATTGATGTTAAGAAACTTTTTTAATTAATTTTTTATAAATGAATTGTTAATATTACAGGTACTTGAATTCAAACCTAACTACGTTGAAATCGAGTTCATTAAGCTTGAAATCAAGCTTAATGAGCTTGAAATAAAGTTGAACGAGCTGGAAATCAAGTTTAACGAGCTTGATTTTGAGCTTATCGAGCTTGTTTATCAAACTTGGATCAAGCTTGCTTATCAAGCCAAACTCGAGCTCAAACCAAGCCAAGATCAAGCTCTAAAATAAAATAAAAACTTATCACGCTCCAGTTCGAACTCGATTAATTCTAGTTGAAGCCAAGCTCAAGTTTACGAAAACTTGGTTCGGCTTGGCTCGTTTGCAACCCTAGTCCCAATTCGTCTTTTAAAAGGCGTAAACCTTGATTCACAAGTAAAATTTAACTTAAAAATTAACTTTGACAATTTACGTCTTCTGTAGGACAGTAAATTTTACATTTATTGATTTTTATTTGTCGCAAGCAATTAAGGGGTTAAATTTGTGGCAGTAAAAAACAAAAAAGGAACGGTTAAAATTCAAAACAGTAGATCTATGCCCTTTCAAACGGCGTAAGGCTTACAACTAATTAAAAAAAAATTCTTTAATCTGTCTAAGCCATTATCAACCCGGATCAATAGGTGGGGAGTAAAAAAAAAAAGGTAAATTTAAGTTCATTCAAGGAAGCGTGTTGGATTGTCTTTGGAAATATCCAAAACTCTGTATCTTGCTCTTAGCCGTTACATCATGGGTGGCAGCTAAACTACAAGAAGAGTGTGCTCCAAACAAATAAAAGATATTTAGTAATATAATCTTACATATGAGTGGATAGTAAAATTGTTCAATGTTAAAATTTGGATCTCAAAATTACTGTTTATATAGACTAATAATGAACAATTTCAAGATCTAAATTCTAACGTTGGATTATTTTCGAGACCTAAACTCTAATATCTAATAGTATGTGAAACTCTAATACTTAATAATCCAACAAATAAACCCAATTTATTATTACATACTTGAACAAGTCGAGTTCCCTTTGCCTATCTAGATATAAAATTATAATTTAGTACTGAGAAAGCGACAATTACACACAAGACCGACACATAACTAATGGGATGATGAGTCTCCACTCTAAATTAGTCTTTGTTTGGTTTTTATCTTTTCCACAAGCCTAACATTATGAACCAGGAGTTCCCAAACAAAACCATGTTGTCAAGGTTTTATTTTAGAAAGTATTTTGTGTTTGCATGTTCTTTTATATATTTATGGAAAATTAGAAATATGCTAATCGACGACAAGACGAAACAAAATCATCTATAGGTAGTTCGAACATTTACAACATAGACTGTAAAATTGCATCTTCTTTTAAATAGCCTAACCCCCCAAATATTGTGGTAAACTTTGGTGTACTAAAAAAAATTCGCAGCTTTTAAAATATTCCCCCTTCTCAAGCACATAGTTTTTTAGAACAAGCACATGGTTTAGTTTTTCAAGCAGCTAACCAAGTTCACTAGAAGCCATCACATTTTAACTTGGTCAGAGGCAAAGTATGGCTCTCCCCAGCTCAAAGAGTCTCCCATATAATTATTGTTTTTTTTTTTTGTGGGCAAAGTCCCATATAAATAGTTCATTACACTCATCACAATAAGATGATAGAAAGAGAAACAACTAGCTAGGCATGGGCTCATCAGAAGAAGTGATAGCTTTCAGTGAGGAGCAAGAAGCTCTGGTGGTAAAGTCATGGCATGCCATGAAGAAGGATGCTGCTGCATTAGGACTAAAGCTCTTCCTCAAGTGAGTACTCTCTCTCCTACACATACATAGCGTGTTCCATTAGCATCCACTTTGCCAAACAAGTTCTTATTTTGTGAGAATCAACATTTAGTCAGTTACACTTTCATTGAATTAATACACACCTATACGGAGTAGACCTGTCAATTGGCCCAGCCCGGCACGAGTCCGGTCCGAAAAATTGACCCATGTGCCTGCCCGGCCATGTATATTAGATCGTGCCGGGCCACGTATATCGGCCCATAATATAGATCCGGCCCAAAACGCAAGTCCGGCCCGGCCCGGCCCAGCCCGAAGCCTGGCCCGACGTGTGAAGATATGAAAAGAGACTGTATGAAAATAGAAATGATGATGAAAAAGGCTCTTACTCTAGTGAAATCTGGTTTTGATGTCAGACACTTGATTGCTCGCCTCAAAACTTTGCCAAAACTCAAAAGATGTTAATCAAAGGGAACAACTAATTAGTTAAATGAAGGATAGCTATACTGTGTATATTCTGTTTCTTCATATATTACTAATTAGTTAAAGTGAGTGAAATAAAGGGAGCATTTAGATCAAATATGCCTTAGTTTTTGTACTTTTGATAATACTATGTATATTCTGTTTCACGTGGAAGGCATTTAGATCAAACATCTCCTTAATTTTGGATGTGGTGGAAGGCATTTTACTTCTTAAACTTCAGTTTCTTCATATATTACTTTTCTTCCCTTGTGCCAATCAAGACCCGTTCTGGCCCGAAGCGCACCGTGTCATGGGTCACGTGCCGAGCTGGGCTAAGATTTTTCACCCATAGCCCAGCCCGGTCCGCTACAGTTCATGGGCTCAAGTGATCCGGCCCGGGTTCGGCCCGATCTGCCAAATTTCGTGTCGGGCCAGGCCGGGCCGGTCCACTTGACAGCTCTAATACGGAGAAGAAAATTCTATACAACTCATTGGACTGTTAGTCTGGGGAGCAGATATGCTATTTCAGATATTATGTGTCACATGTTCTCAACATTTGACACATGTTCTTAGCTTCTATAATTATGGATACAAAAAGTAGGAGGTGTCACATGGTAAGAATATGTAACATAATTGGTACAGAATATCTGGAATAGCAGATCTGCTCTCCCGTAATACTTGGAAGCAGTTCTGTTGTCTCAGATATTATGTACCAATTATGTCACATGTTCTCAGTATTTGACATATGTCCCCAGCTTATATAATTATGGATACTGAAAGTAGAATGTGTCACATGCTGAGAAGATGTCACAGAATTGGTACAAAATATCTGAGACAATAGATCCGCATTAGGAGCAGATCTGTTGCCCCACTTGTTCCGTACCAGTTATATCACATGTTCTCAACATTTGACACGTCTTCACCTTCTATAATTATGGATGTCAAAAGTAGGAGGGGTCACATAGTGAGAATATGTAACAGAATTGGTACAAAATATCTGAGATAGTAGATACACTCTCGTGTACTACTTGGAAACAGATATTTTATGTCAGATATTTTGTATCAATTATGTTATCTGTTCTTAGCATTTGACACATGTCCTCAACTTCTATAATTGTGGACACCAAAAGTAGGTGTCACATGCTGAGATCATGTGAGAGAATTGATACAGAATATTTGGGACATTAAATCCGCTCCCGTGTGCTACTTGGGAGCAGATATGCTATCATAGATATTTTGTTCCAATTCTGTCACATGTTCTCAGCATTTGACACATGTCATCAGCTTCTATAATTATTGATACAAAAGGTATGGGGTATCACATGCTGAGAACATGTGACATAATTGGTACATAATATCTTGGACAGATCCGCTCCCGCGTGCCACTTGGAAGCAGATATGTTGTTCCAGATATTATGTACCAATTTTATTACATGTTCTCAGTATTTGACACATGTCCTTAGCATCTATAGTTATGGATACCAAAAGTAGGAGGTGTCACATGCTGAGAACATGTGGCAGAATTGGTATATAATATCTGAAACATGAGATATATTTCTCGAATATTTTGTACCAATTCTGTCATATGTTTTCAGCATTTGACACTTATTCTCGACTTCTATAATTATGGATACAAAATTTAGGAGGTGTCACATGCTAAGAACATGTGACATAATTTGTACAAAATATCTGGGACAACAGATCTACTCCCGTGTGTTACTTGGAATCAAATCTATTGTTTCAGATATTTTGTATCAATTTTGTCACTTGTTTTCAGCTTTTGACACATGTTCTCATCTTTTATAATTATGGATACCAAAAGTAGAAGGTGTCAGATAATGAAAATATATGACAGAATTTGTAGAGAATATCAAGGATACTACATCCGCTCCGGCGTGCTACTTGGGAGCTGTTCCAGATATTCTGTACCATTTATGTCACATGTTCTCAGCATTTGACATCTGTCACTGGCTTCTATAATTATGGATACCAAAAGTAGTTGTCACATGCTGAGAACATGTGACAAAATTGATGCAGAATATTTGGAACATCAGTGAACTGATATGTTGTACCATATATTATGTACCAATTCTATCATATATTCCCAACATTTGACATGTGTTCTCAGCGTCTATAATTGTGGATACCAAAAATAGGATACATATGTATTATATACTGAGAATATAAGACAAAGTTGGTACAAAATATATGGCACAACAAATCTGCTCCCACGTGGTACTTGGGAGCAGATTTGTTGCCCCATCTATTATGTATCAATTCTGTCAACTGCTTTCAGCATTTGACATATGTTCTCGGCTTCTATAATTATAAGAATTTTCTCTACGATGTAGATTGTATTTTTGTATCGTGACCGTTCTGATCACTTTTATTAGCTTAAAAAAAATCCGTTTTGAAAAAAAATACATATCTGATATCTTCATTTTTAGTAACTTCAGCTTATAACAACCACCTTCGATAAGCTTAGCCTTCTTTCTCAACTGTGTAAAATATGTAATAGGGTGTTTGAGATTGCGCCATCTGCAGCAAGCCTCTTCTCCTTCCTGCGCGATTCGAAGGTGCCCCTTGAGAAGAACCCGAAGCTCAAAGCTCATGCCATGTCCGTATTTGTAATGGTATATACCTACTATCATCATCTTTCTTTGTATTTATTGCATGTTGTTCTTCACTAATTGTTTTAAAAAAACGGTTTGCTTTTTGTTTTTTAGACCTGTGATTCAGCTGTGCAACTGAGGAAGGCTGGTAAGGTTACAGTAAGAGAGACCACTCTGAAGAGGCTGGGTGCATCTCACGTGAAGTATGGTGTGGCCTCTGAACATTTTGAGGTATATAAGTTTCTCAAAAAATGCTGAGTTTACAACCTTTGGACTTACAACCATCCTACAATCGCCTAGGTGACAGTTGCTAATTGAGTCCCCTCTCTCCCTCTACCTCACATGGGAACCCAATTAAAAACTGTCACGGTTGTAAGTAGCTTGTAAGGTAAATGGTTGTAATTCTAGCATTTGTTCACAAGTTTCTTACACGAAGAATTTGCTTAGTATTCTAATTTGCGAAGGTTGCAACTTCAAACCGCAGAAACATTCTCTCCATATATTTTCAGGTTATGTGTCCCCATAATCATCGTGGCACTGGGACGCCCCTAGTTTCGATCAAGAATTCCAATACAAACTTTTTAAACTTTTTGCTAAGCCATAATAAAATGTGACAGACCATAACATAGATTTTTGATAGGGAAAGAAGTGCATTTAAAGCGTGGATATGGAGAACTCAATGACGCACCGACACCCTGTTTTCTTGTAGCGACGGAAAAAAAAAACTTGCCGATGCAAACAATTAATCAGTTTGGGTGGATGCAGGTGTTGAGGTTTGCACTGCTGGACACAATAAAGGAGGCAGTCCCGGAAATGTGGTGCGCAGAGATGAAGTCTGCCTGGACTGAAGCCTACAATCACCTGGTTGCAGCTATTCAGCAGGAGATGAAGCCAACATCCCCTTCCACTTAGGTTGCGTTTGGTTCATTGTAATGTAATTGGGTTTGTAATGTAATGGAGTTTGTAATGTAATGGAATTACAATTACATTACTATGTTTGGTTGAAACATGTAATCAAACCATGTAATGTAATGTTAATTGCACTCATGTGTTTGGTTTACCATGTAATGTAATTGAATTTTTAATTTAATATTTTTTAAAATACAACATAAAATTTAAAAAGTTGATCAATACAAAATTTAAAAATTTAAAAATAAAAAAATAAAAATAAATAATAAAAAAGGGGAAAAATGGTTTGTTTTCTGCTAAAAAAGACCAAAAACGAAAAAAAAGACAAAAAATAAAAAATACCAAAAATGACAAACGAACAAAACAGAAGGAAAAAACCAAAAATGAAAAAGCGATAAAAAAGAAAAACGACAAAAAAAAAGATCAAAAATGTGAAAACCATAAAAAGTGACCAATAATGATAAAAAAAAAATGACTAAAAACAAAAAAATTGACAAAAAACAACAATAAATGAAAGAAAAAAAAAGGACGAAAAACGACCAAAAATAAAAAAAGGGCAAAAAATGAACAAAAACGACAAAAAAGAAAAAAAATTGACAAAAAACGATAAAAAAGAGCAAAAAAATAAAAAACGATAAAAAGGAACAGAAATGACAAAAAACGAAAATACGAAAAAAGACCAAAAACAAGAGAGAATTAAAACGAGCAAAAAACGCCAAAAAGATTAAAAAACTTGCAAAAAAAATCCAAAAACGACAAAACAACAAACAAAAAGAAAAAAACGAGCATAAACGACCAAAAAAAGGTGAAAAAAGATCCCAAAAAAAGGATAAAAAAGCGACAAAAAATATGCAAACTCGACCAAAAACGATAGAAGACAATAAAAACGTGAAAAATGGTCAAAAACGTACAAGATCGACAAAAATCGATAAATAACATCCAGAAATGGCAAAAAATGTGCAAAATCGATAAAAAACGATAAAAAAACGTAAAAAATTGACCAAAAACGATAAAAAAAAGGCAAAAATTGAACAAAAACGACAAAAAAAGGACAAAAAGAACAAAAAAAAAAGGACAAAAATGACAAAAAAAACAAACAAAAACAACCAAAAATGAAAAAAATGACAAAAAATGAACAAAAACGACAAAAAAGGACAAAAATAACAAAAAAAGGACAAAAACAACAAAAAAAAGGGACAAAAAACAACAAAAAAAACAAACAAAAACAAACAAAAACGAACAAAAATGACAAAAAATGAACAAAAAACGACAAAAAATGAACAAAAAAAGGACAAAAACGACAAAAAACGAACAAAAATGACAAAAAACGAACAAAAATTACAAAAAAACGAACAAAAAAAGACCAAAAACAACAAAAAGGGACAAAAAACGACAAAAAAAACAAACAAAACAACGAAAAAACGAACAAAAACGACAAAAAACGAACAAAAACAACAAAAAAAGGACAAAAATAAAAAAAGCAACCAAAACGAACAAAATGACAAAAAAACGAACAAAAACGACAAAAAACGAACAAAAAAAAGGACAAAAAACGACAAAAATCGAACAAAAATGAAAAAAAAGGAACAAAAATTTAAAAAAACGAACAAAAACGACAAAAAACAAACAAAAAGGACCAAAAAAACAACAAAAAAATGACAAAAAACGACAAAAAAAACAAACAATAATAACAAAAAACGAACAAAAATGACAAAAAACGAACAAAAACGACAAAAAACGAACAAAAACAACAAAAAGGACAAAAACGAACAAAAAAACAAACAAAAACAACCAAAAATGAACAAAAATAACAAAAAAACGAACAAAAACGACAAAAAAAACGAACAAAAACGACCAAAAAACGACAAAAACAAACAAAAACAACATAAAATGACAAAAAACGAACAAAAATGACAAAAAACGAACAAAAACGACCAAAATCGAACAAAATGACCAAAAACAAACAAAAATAACAAAAAATGACCAAAAACGAACAAAAAGACCAAATTATAGCATACCAACCTTCCGCTTAAGTTGTAATGTAATTGCGATTACATAGATTTTATGATGTAATTGAGTTTAGAAGAAACTGATGTAATGTAATCAAACTTGTAATCGCGATTACATTACATCTAATTTTTTTTGTCCAACCAAACATCCGAGTTAGATTGACAACGTAATGCCAATTACATTACGTTGTCCAATCCTGTAAACCAAACGAGCCCTTAGTTCTTTATGTAACAAATAACAATGGTTCTCTATAAAATAAAATGAATGTAATGATGCAAAGTAGCAAAGCAGGGTCACCAGATTTAGTCATAGCATGTACTCATGTTTGATCGTCTTTTTTACCAAGACGAGTTTGTCAGAAATTAATATAGAGCAATACTTTTCCGTACAGAATAAAGAATACTGCATACATGCATTTAGTATAGAAGTATTATGCATTTCCTTGGCAGGTTTTAGTGGTTCCCCTTCCTCTGTTCCAAACGAAACTTTGATATTTGGTGGGATCATGCTGAATATAGGGGGTTACCCCAAGTCCCAAGTCTTGTTCGACTTATCCCATGGTTTGTCGTGACTGTAGCTCGACTTGCACAGCAACCCACTTTCTGAAACATGGAGGTAATCACGCTTCATTCGTCCAATAGTTGTTTCAAAGCATCAAAATCATGATTAACAGCTACTACTTCATTATGGGGACTGATACCCGTCTGCTCCTAAAATGCTTCCTTCTGTGCATCCCATTCTTTCACAACTTCTTCTACTATGTTTGGTGGAGTCCAATCTGAATTTGCATGTCCATAATTGATGTTGTATTATTTTAGATATAATAAGATTCTTATTTTAGGGCTCATATTTAAGAAATCTTATTATAATCTAAAATAATATTGATTGAATATTTCAGGTATAATAGGATTCAAATTTTATTTATATGTAGAAAATTTTATTATGACATAGAATATGATTTTCTCATCCTATATTAATGGGGTGAGGGTGGAAGCACAAAACATAGCACAAAGTTGAGATTCGAGTTGCTCGTCCACAGGAGATATAAGAGAAAGTCTGTACTTTACTCTTAGGACTTCGTCATACAAGATAGAATGAATAATGGATCTAATCGAGAAGTCGTCAACTTCGGTTAGGGAGATTGCTACGGGTTGGTGAGCAATTTCAATTGTAATATCTTTCTTTTCTTCTTGAGTATTACGAGGGAGTTGAATCTATTAGGACAAAGTGTTCAACACCAATCTTGTAATTTCATCTGAGTTATAGAGATTGAAATTTATCCAGTTGACATAGTCACCGTCATATACTTATATTTATCTGTACTTGGTGTCCGTTAGACGGGGATTGGTTATTCCAGGTGGGTTGACCTAATTTTCTGTTGTGACAACGTTTCAGACTCGGTATCGAAGCGCAGGAGGTCATGTTCGATTCCCAAAAATGTTCCCGATTAGTTTCTTATTTTTTCTGTTGTGTGTTTTACATCCTCGACATGCACAGTCCGGCTAGCCTCTCCTAACAAGAAAGGCCACAAGGAAATGAAGGAAACAATGCTGCCTCGTTTGGTTCACGGAATGGAAGGAAAAGGAAATCAATTCCTTGACATTTTCTTTCCTTTAAAAAATTACAATTTCTATTGATTTTTTTCGATGTTTGGAAATGCCAAAAAATTTGGAAAGGAAAATGAATACTTCAATATGGTAAAGTGATTCATTGCTTGAATAGATAGAATCACTTTCCCTCCTAATTTTTTTTCCATTGAAAATTATTTTTCTTTCCTTCTCAATTTCTTTAGCACCAAAACATAGAAAAGTAATCACTTTTCTGTTCTAATCCGATTCCGCAAACCAAACGAGACCTAATAAATAACAAATTAGCAATTTAAACTCATTGGACAAGTCAAAACAAAAGTGATGTGTGGGAGATAGCATACTCCCGAGAACTATAAATACACAATGGCAGGTAAGGCATAGATTATCATCATCCGGGTGACAAAAACACGTCCCTTGATTAAGCTCTATATTCCCAAATTTGTTGATGAAATGAGAAACTAGTTTTCTAAATACTAAATTGTTGAGCAGTTTCCATCACAAATTCGGTCCAAGGCTGGTTCGACTGGTTAATCACAATTATACGACCACTTGGATTTTTTTTAACTAGCCACCTGATTAGTCAGATTAATGTTGATGGAGTCTCACTGTCTCAGTCATTCTCGAGTACTTCTGGAGGGCCCTCTGTTTGGGTCGTGTGTTGACCTTCGCTTCTGGACTATCGATGCTGTTGTTACTTCTATTATTGTGTTTATGTTTTCTAAAAAAAAAATTGTTTCTACTCTGCCTAACAAGTTGGATAGGTTTCACATGCTCCAACTTAAATGGAAGTGTTAAGAGATACTGGATAGGTTTCGAGTATGTGGGCCTAATTAGTCTATGGTTAGTCCAGATTGGACAGTTTCGAGTATGTGGGCCTATTTAGTCTATGGTTAGTCCACATTGGACAGACATGTATGAGGAAGGGTCGCCTCTTATATATATACTAGTCATAATCCGTGCCCATAGGGCATGGTTCATTTAAGGTATTCCCCCTCAAAATTTTGGATCCCCAATTTTAAACGAACAATAATAATTTTGAGACCCCCATCAAAATATTAAATCCCAACCACTGCTGGATGTGAATTTTCTTTGGATTTTCCATAAAACTCCACTCTCAATAATGCTCATCCACAACCATTATGAGGCCCCCATTAAAATATTAAATCCCAACCATCAAAATATTAAATCCCCATCTTTGGATTCCCCATAAAACTACACTCCCCAATAATGTTCTTCCCCATAAAAGCCCACTCCCAATAATGCTCTTCCCCATAAAACTTCACAACCGTTGATTCACCAAGATTAAATCTCAACCACTCTTTATCTTGGCACATTCAGCCCTAGGATTCAAAAATCTTTGTGTTTTGTATAAGAGATATATATATACACACGGACTCAAACACTTAAAATGAAATTCTCTCATTTATTTCCAAGTGTCCAATTTTTCTGCATGTATTTTGTTACAGGTAATATGAGTATCAATATGGACAGTTTTAACACTTTTTAGTTAGAAGTTCAGACATCTTAATTAAACTTAGATCTTTAAGTATAGTTTTATGCATTTTATATTGGAATATTTTAACAATATTTTAATTCAAAATATAGAAACTAGTATATATTTTTATTTTATTAAAAAAAATTAACAAATTCTTCCATTCTTTATAAATTAGCCAAATTTTTGATTAAATAGTACGATATATCTTAAAAAATTTAAGTATAATATTATCTCATGTATAACATTGGTCGATAACGCTGAATAACACAGCAGTAGACATTAATTCAACATACATCATAATGTTATGGTCGAAAACCTGAATCTTTTGTCGTGATTGAATCGTTGATGCTTTATATCGTGTGGAACCCAACAACCCGACAAAGTCACATAACCTGTTTAAAGCTTTCTTTGAGCGCTTACATAATTTTTTTTAAAGGTGATGAAGGCAAATGCTCAAAGCAATGACTTTTTTTTTTCTTTTTACGTAAAAAGGTTTAAAAAATTGACATTAAAAACAAACAAACCAAAAATGACATTTTTCTTTGACATATTTTTTTCCTCCATTTCCTCTCTCCTCCTCCACAACCTCTCCCCTCAATTTATAAACCTCCCACGGACACATTTGTTTTTTATTTATTTTGAGTATCATTTTCTCCGAACTGACAACGTCTAGAAGAAAATTCGAACTGTGCCCGGGGACCCCCGGTGTACCCAACTAACTATACTCCCACGGACCCCACACATATATTTGTTGGAACTGAAAATTGCTGAGAAACCCAATTTCGATGTTGGTTTGTATGGAAAACCCATCCGCAAGATGGCTTTTATGAAATGCCCAGAATTATATAATTTCACGTTAAATATTCCAAGATTCCCTTTAGATGCTATGTATTTTCAAAATTGACATTTTCATAGTACCAAAAATACCCCTTCGCACAAATTTGGTCATATATATAATTAAAAACTCATATTTGGATTACAATTTTCGTCTTCTTCTTTTTCACGAGAGATCTGAATTCTATTGCTCTCATCTTCAGCAGAGATCGCAAAGATCGTTCGTAGTACAATGTGATTTTCTTCAGTCGAACTTTGATCATCGGTCACCATCATCGCTCATCATCATCATCATCATCATCATCATCTTCGTGGAGAGATTTAAAGTTTTCCGGCGATTAGTTAATTGTGGAGAGAAGATCTTCGTTCAATGTGATTTTCTCAAAAAATTTGCTGAATTTGAATTTGTTATAAAGATTTATAACTGTGAAACGATTAGAGAGATCTTTAATCTCGTTCTTTTGTGCGAATATGAAGGCGACTGATATTCGCCGTGCTAATATGACTAGAATGGTCATCCTCCATTCACTTGTCACAGAGAAAGAGCATTCTCCGTTATATTTAGACGGAGAATGATCATTCTTCGTTAGTTTTGGACGGAGAATGGCCAATTCCCTTGAGAATGATCATTCTCCATGAGTTTTAGACGGAGAATGATCATTCTCATGCATTTTAACACTGGAAATGCCATTCTCCGTATAATTTAAAACGGAGAATGGCATTCTCCGTATTAAATTATACGGAGAATGACAATTCTCATGCGTTTTAACACTGGGAATGACATTCTCCGTGTAATTTAATACGGAGAATGTCATCCTCCATGTAATTTAAAACGGAGTACGGTCATTCTCATGCGTTTTAACGCATGAGAATGTCATTATCCATGTAATTTAATACGAAAAATGTCATTCTCCGTTTAAATGAAACGGAGAATGGTCATTCTCATGCCTTAAAACACTAGAATGACTATTCTCCGTGTAATTTAACACGGAGAATGGCATTCTCAGTTAGTTTGGACGGATAATAATCATTCTCCGTTAGTTTTAGACGAAGAATGATCAAAAATGTGTTGTCCTGTTTGTGATCTCTTCTGTTTTTATGTTATCAGGGGGGGAATGGATTCAAGTTGTTTAGTTAATCTTTATTTCAAGGGAGACCTAGTTTTCTGCCGTGTCACATATGAAAGTACCGTGGTATTAACACGGAGAATGACCATTCTCCATCATCCAAAACGGAGAATGGTCATTTTTTAATACATTTCTTACATTTTTTTTTCTTTTTTTAACATATTTCTTACCTTTTTGATATCAATGGTGCTATTTTGAAGTCTGTTATGTCTACTGTTTCCAGTTTTTTGACTGCATAATGGACACTCTTTGTGTTATTTAACACGAAGAATGGTCATTTTTCCGTGAAAAAGTGACGGAGACGGAGAATGGCCATTCTCCGTCATTATTACACGGAGAATGGCCAGTCTCCGTAATTTATTATAGAAGACACCGCAGATGTTACAAAAGATACAGACATATAAAAATAAAATTCAAACAGAAGGTATAGAAAGAAGTTCTTTTATTAATATGTCTATAAAGGATCTATTACAGATTCAGAAAGACTCATACTGTTCTTCTACAAAGGATCTATTACAAAGACTCATATTGTTCTTCTACAAAGGATCTATTACAGATTCAGAAAGGCCTAAAGAAGTCTAAAATTGGATTAATTTTCACAGAAGCGCAACCCTTATTCTTCTTGATGCACATACTAGAAGATTTATCTCCATCGAAGCGTATTCCTCCAAAGGGCAGAGCACAACCTGTCACGCTCCGCTCCCGTAGGAGCGATCGTCCTCGCTAAGGCGTGATGCCGCACGAGCCTAGATTGCGCTCGTGCAAGGCAGTTTCATAACGGCCGATTACATCGGCGGCGACGGGGTCGTCGCACAGAAGTCCCAAGCAGAAAAATTGAACATGCAGCGGAAATTTAGAAGCAATACACAAGTTATTCAAAAGAACTCTTTTATTGATATAGAAACAAAGATTACAAAGGACGCAAGGCCAAGATTACAAGTCTCTCGAGCTCACTTTCCTTACATTACAAGTTCACTCTGCTCTCTCTCATCTCTCGATACAATGCTTGAGCCAGCGGAAGCTCGGAAGGCGATGTCCATACATTATGTCCCGTATAAGTCTTAACTCCATGCGGCCGCACGCTTCGAATCGTCAAGGAACTCCATGTCTCGACGCATCCAAGCGAGCTCCGCGCCACGAGCTTCTACCTGTGCCTGCACATGAAAACTATATGGGTGTCAGTACTCAACTGTACTAGTGGAGTGAGCTCCTCGCCCACCCATACAAAATCGACACGTTTATTTACTGTGTAATACACGTCCCTTTACGATTGTCTTTCTAGTCTTGCCTTAGGATCAATTTTAAGACTTGACGTCTAACCAACTCGTTATGCGACGACATAGTCGTGCTATCATGTCAACGTGTATTTTGATCGAGGCAGTGCCTCATCGCTTACGCACTTGACCGAACTTCAACTCGGGACGACAGGGTCGTGCCATACTCTATTCGTGACTTCAACATGTTCAAGACAGTGCTTCACCGAGGAGCAACTTATGCGAACTCGGCCGTGCCAAGACTTTCACTTAAACCCAAGTGCCTCTAGACCAATTCTTGTGCCAACGACGTCAAAGGGACGACTCGTGCTGGTCGTGCCGCTAGACTTGATTGTGCCTTAGGACCTTGCTTAGACTTGTTCGTGCATCAAGATTGAGGCCGTGCCTCGCAACTTATCCACATTTATCCATGTTACCGCCTTGCGGCCTTTCCTGACTTAGACTCAAGACAACTCACATCTAAACTATGCAACTTATATGCCGACAACATAAGACTCGACGCCACGTCTCGTGCCGAAGCATGTCACCTACGTTGCAACCAAATCTTAGGCCCAACATTTTGTGTTCCAACTATACTCACACATTTAACTCGACTTCCTTGATATACTACACTCAATACTCGACTCAATCCAAAGGCATTTACGCGGATCGCCACTCATGCCGACTCATCTATATGAACTAGTCACTAGCGTCCAGCGCTATAATGGACTTGGCTCAGGGGATTCGGTCCGCCCTTCCACGGGTAGCTAGCCCCGGAAGCGCCGAATCTCCCATGCGGTTATCCAGCATCCTTCTTTGAGCCAACTCGCTTCCCCCGGGCCGACATGATTCCGGCGCCCCGGCGATCACTCGAGAAGACTTCCACCTTGTACAAGTTATCCAATGACCATGCAAGACTCGACTCGAACTGACGTCTCACACAGTCAATCTACTTCTAGTGTTACCATCTCTTTCAGGACTAAGTTCAACAATTCTCACATCTGAGACCTTGTCTCGGCGACACAGTCGCGAGTATTCTTCTTTCTTGCCTCGACGACCCAGTCGCGATGTCACGCCCCAGTACCGAAATACGGAGACGGACTAGGCCAGCTACTCCATATGAGGTATATAAACGTCATACGGCGATCGTGGCTGTCAAGAGACAAGGAGGTGCATGCTACAATCAAGTCTCCTATGGTCTCACAGAGCATCTAGGTCTCAATCAATCAAACAAGAAGCAGTAAATAATGATCATATAAGATAAAGCAGTAAGGCGTCCCCGACGCATCATCAAAATGATCATGGGGATCTAGCTTTATAAGTTAGCTAGCCCAGAGAGTCATAGGTACATAATTGTATTCAGCTGTAGTCTGATTTAATTACAAATTATGCAAAAGAGAAATATCCAGATTAGCCGGCTAAATAGGTGCCGGTGGCTAAACGCCAGAACATAAGTAAAGATACTAGAGTGGTGGAGAAGAAACCCACTCGAGTCCCCCGCCAACCATGCTCCTAGTATGCACCATTGACGTCAGGGAGGAAGTTTGGATCCTCAGGCGCTGCTACGAGATCTGGCCAAACAAAACCAGCGGGGTCAGCTCCGAATAGCAAGTACCACAAGGAAGCACAAAAGAGTGAGATAAAACCCAAGCACAAAATAATAATACTAGTAATAATAAAAGCTTCCGGTCGTAACCTCGGTCCACAACCTGTCCTAGCACGATAGCCCAACCCAACAACCAAACAAGGACATGGGTTGGACCACGCACCATGACAGTCCATGTCCTTCGGCTACTAACGGAAGTTACAAGGCACAGTCAAGTCATTTTTCAAGCGGCCATTCATTCATGCGGCTTTCTATATTTGGCGGAGTTATCCCCGCGATACTGATTAAAAGGAATCCTCAGATCGTGTCAACCCAGCAGGGCTAGCCAAACCATAAGACATATAGCACATTGATTATGCACCGGTCCCCCGGAGGGCTACCGCGCTAAAACATATAACACATAGCTCGTAGGAGCCATCCGCTATAGGCGAGTGAAACCATATCCGTGGCGGCCAACCCGACACGTCAGGACTGGGCCTGGGGTGGCTATTATGGCACGATCTCGGGATTCTTTCCACCCAATGCATCTACCAAGTTAGTTGCCTAGTTATTCCCTAGGTTATCCTCGGAGTTCACATGTCGTGGTCACATGCTCACTCCCCTAGATGTCGTATATTGTACGAGTACCCCAAGAAGGAATCCGTACTGGCTCATAGAGTCATACATATATACCCCCTTCTTGGTGTAATGCAACACACAACACATACCACATCATTGCTACTGACCAATCGCTATGTAAATGCTGAACTCTTGGAGGTACTGACAGGTATCATATAGGAACACTTAGCACTTAGGATAGCACATCGGTGCTCACATAGATTGTACCTTAGTACACACATAGGGTTATCCAGCATACGCATAGGAGTCAGATCAGGAATGAGGACCAAGACACAAGAGAAAATAGAACAAGAAGGCACTATGCACTTAGGGTATGAAGTGCTCGCAAGTCATGAAGATTCTTGAAGCCAAGACAAAGATCTACAACTTTCATGTTGGAAGTTGGAAGAAATTTTGGCCACAATTCAGACAAATAGGGCATAAAACAGCCAAAAATAACCAAAATAGGTACTATGCAGCACTCCCATATGCGGCTCGGACACTATGCAGCACTATACGGCACTATGCGGTACTATGCAGCACTCCCATATGCGGTTCAGACACTATGCGGCACACCCATATGCGGCTTGAATACTATGCAGCACTTCCATATGCGGCTTGAATACTATACAGCACTCCCATATGCGGCTCGAACACTATGCGACACTATGCAGCACTCCCATATGCGGCTCGGACACTATGCAACACTATGCAGCACTCCCATATGCTGCTCGGACACTATGCGACACTATGCAGTACTCCCATATGCGGTTCGGACACTATGCGGCACTATGCAGCACTCCCATATGCGGCTCGGACACTATGCGGCACACCCATATGCGGTTTGGATACTATTCATGCGGCACTATTCATCGTCCCTGCCAAAACCAGGACAGATGACATAGAAAATGTTCAAATATTATTTTGGCCATAACTTCCTCAAAACAAATCGAAATCTAACTTTTCAAAGGTCAAAATTGTGTAGAATTAAATTTCCTACAACCCAGGACCATTAGTTTTCAAAAATAACTAAGTTTGATAGATCAAAACCATGTAAATACATAAAACCCTAATTTTAGAAACTTAGATCTACATAAAACTAGCCATTAGAATCAAAACTCCAAGAACTAAACTTGTAGAGAATGAAGAGAAGAACAATATAGACAAATAATATCAAAGGAAAAATCAAAAATGAAAAATACACAAATCTCCACTTTTGAGCAAGTTGTACTTGCCTAAGGATGGTGGTTGAGGGAAATAAATGGAGGAGTGAATGAGGAGAGAGAGTGAGGAGGAAGAGAATATAAATATGGGTTGGGTTGGCTTAAGAAAACCCTAATATCTAAACATGCTCTAACCCTTCCACTAATGACATGCTTAAAGCTACATGCAACCATTAAATAATAATAAATAGAATTATGCACATGCTAAATACGGGATACCATGTACAGAATTTATGAAAGAATACGTATATCGGGATCGAGGAGTGACACGCGAGCATTCTTCTTTCTTGCCCTATCATTTCACTCAACTCAAGAACAACTATTGAAACACTTTCCAAAACTCAGTAAATCAACCGTGACCCGTGCCTTAGACAGACCTTGTTCTCTAGGCGACGCTATCGCTCAAGTCATATACTTTATACGACGAGCCTTGTTCTCAAGGGGCTACGCGACTTGACAACCGCAGTGGCTTAGACCGACCGGCATAACTTTGCCTAACTTATTTGCGCAGCGACTTGACGAGCAAAGGCTACGCCAAGCTTTGTATCGAGGAAAAGTGCCGTGCACGCGATCGACTTGAACGACTAAGTTCTCGGGTGCCTAGACTTAAGCCAACAGCCGTGCAAGACGACTTAACTCACGGGACGTGCGAAGGCTATGCCAAGCCTTGGACGACGGGATCGTGCATGCATTTTCAAGCCTTCATGCGGGCGATGCCTATGACTTAGGCTAACTCGAGCGTTGGGACAAAACGACGGGACCGTGCATGCTTTATCAAGCATTCACGCAGGCGACGCCTATGACTTGGGCTCATTCGAGTGTCAGGGCAACTTAGCAACTTAGGCCAACTTCCTTCTCCCAAGCCACGGGACGAAGGATCGAGTGTCATTTGAAAGCACGCTGAGCCGACTTCTAAGCAGACCGTGGGACCATTTTCCATGTTCTAAGACATTCCGACCCGTCGGAATTATTTCCTTAGCTATGTGGATGCGTCTCTTTTATTAACAAGCCTAACTTGTGTAAGTTGAAAACATGCGAGTTATTAAGTGAAGGCTAAGATGAGGCAAGTTCACCGAAACTACCCCACCTGAGCGATGTCTTCGAGTCTCCGTTCCAATGGCCAAGTCCGAACGCCGTCGGCGTTTCAATTCCTCCGATTGACTTTGCAGGACGGGACACTACACAACCTGTGGCTCTTCAAGCATAACGGGCTGCTAGACCGTTACTGAGAAGGGCATAGCATGACTCCCAACTTTTCGACAAAGTACGAGGACTGCCAAGATGTTGTTCAGGTTCGAACAAGGTGTTGCAATGCATCCCGAGATTCACTACTACGTGTTCTTCTACAAGGACATAACTACTTTGAACGAAGAGATCCCAACTTGCCAGGTCAGGGTCTTCTTAAAGCTAAGTCAGGGTCGTGCATAATGGGAATGCTATGAAGATGATGGAGTTTGCTCCTCAAGAAACCCCTTTCTATAGGCCATATTGGCCAATAAATGCAGATGAACCTAATAATCAGCATAATGAATCTCATTTAATAGGTTCGTTACAAGTGGATGCCATGCCACAAACTTCTCAACTTTCCCCAAGAAAGAAGGTGGCAATTAAGAGTTGTTCAAAGACAGTCATTAAGAAAAATGTAAAGTCCCACCATCCCTCAAACACACCCCTGCTACATGGGCTCCACCCGTCCCCGACGCCATATTTGTCTTCTGTGTAAGTTGCAATCAAATTCTCAAGACCTTCAGTTACCTTGGCCAATTCGTGAACGTGGTTTCTGTCAACTGTTTTCCGTCGATATAACACGGAGGATAGTCATTCTCCGTCATTTTGACACGAAGAATGGCTATTCTCATGCGTTTTAACACTGAAAATGCCATTCTCCGTGTAATTTAACACGGATAATGTCATTCTCTGTTTTAAATTACACGGAGAATGAACATTCTCATACGTTTTAACACTGAGAATGCCATTCTCCGTGTAATTTAACACGGAGAATGATATTCTCTATGCCATTCTCCGTTTTAAATTATACGGAGAATGAACATTCTCATGCGTTAATACTGAGAAAGTCATTCTCCGTGTAATTTAACACAGAGAATGATATTCTCCATATTTTTGTACATGGAGAATGCCATTCTCCGTATTTTTATACACGAAATGCCATTAAACGTGTAATTTAAAACGGAGAATGGTTATTCTCATGCGTTTTAACACTGGGAATGACCATTCTCCGTATAATTTAAAATAGAGAATGACATTCTCCGTATTAAATTACACGGAGAATAGTCATTCTTATGCGTTTTAACACGAAGAATATCATTATCCGTGTAATTTAACAAGGAGAATGACATTCTTCGTGTTTTTATACACGGAGAATGACATCCTCCGTGTAATTTAACACGGAGAATAGCCATTCTCATTCGTTTTAACACATAGAATTCCATTATCCGTGTAATTTAACACGGAGAATGGCATCCTCCTATAATTTAAGACGAATAATGGTCATTCTATCATGCATTTTAACGCATGAGAATGCCATTCACCGTGTAATTTAACACAGAGATGCCATTCTCCGTGCTAAATTACACGGAGAATGGTATTCTCCGTGTAATTTAACACAGATAATGAACATTTTCATGCGTTTTAACACGGAGGATGCCATTCTCCGTGTTAAAATTACGGAGAATGACATCCTCCGTGTAATTTAACACGGAGAATGAACATTCTCATGCATTTTAACACTGAGAATGACATCCTCCGTGTAATTTAACACGGAGAATGACATTTTTGATTTAAATTACACGGAGAATGAACATTCTCATGTGTTTTAACACGGAGAATGCCATTCTCCGTATTTTATACAGAATCATGAACATAACTTAAAGTTATGCCTTCTTTTTGCACTTCTTGTTGTTTAGCATCGTTTTCCTTTTCCTTATGTGCAACTTTCTTAGTTTTCCGTTTCCGTGATTTTCCGTCATTTCCTTTTGAATTTTCTGCAACTGTCTTCATTTTCTCCACAACTGGTATATCTTCTCTAGCTGGTGGTGCTGCCGGTGATGATGCTGCCGGTAATGCGACATTGTGTGAAGATTGCAAATGGAGAGAAAGGTTTGAAGATTTTGGAGGAAAAAAAACCTAGATTCGAAACTGAGCGGCGTATGGAAGAAGAGGAAGAATCGATTTTTTTTTTTTTTTTTTTGAATAGTAGGGTTCGAGGGTGTTTTCAATAAATTAGAAGGACAAAAAGGTCATTTAGAACCCGCTTTATATATTCATCGTTAATTCTGGACACGCGATGAAATGTTATTTTGCGGTAGATTTTACATAAATTTTTACAATTTTTGAACATTTCATAAATTTTTCTTGTTGGAATC